>JAMKCH010001753.1:0-38707 GCA_023653785.1 Ophioderma brevispina
TCTATACCAACAAATTTTTGTCCAATCTAAGGACTAAAAAAGTTATAGTTTCCTGTCGCCTGTCGGTTATGTAGGTTTTCCAGGTCAAATGCACATGGTATCTGAGAAATTGGTAATTTGTGGTTATTCAAATGTCAATAGGGAATTCGAATGTCAAAACCATAGAAAAGGGACACAAAATGGCCACTTAAAAAGATCAAAATCACAACAGTAATCAAATTGTCAAATAGTGAAGTCAATGTCCACACAATGGAAATCGTATGTAATCATGTGCTCATCAGTGCATGTCATTTCACCCGGGTAATTTAAATGTTACATAGGCAATTAAAATGTCAGTTGCAGTGAATAGTGTAAGAAGTTCAGAAAATAATGGGTTTTTGACTCAAAATAATTGCAACAGAACAATTTTGGTTGTTTTTTTAAGTTTTGTCTTTTTTTAAATATATAATTAAAAAGTCTAGATTATGGTTAGAAGCGGCTGGGGGGGGGGGGGGAACTTGTATTTCAAGGAGTCAAGGTTTGTACAGGGCGGAAATATAAAGCAGCTTGAATTGTACTGAAACCCATACCAATAATTTGGCCATATCTAATATCTGTCGGGTTTATAGTTAAAGAGTTAAGGGGAATAAATGTTCAAGGTCATCCTGAGATAACATTTCAAATGATAGATTCTTTTAAAAATGCATCCCAAATGGCTTCATTAGAGTCCCAAAGGACCAAAATGTAATAAAGCGTGAAACTCCGAGAGTAACAACTACCGTACCAGCAGGTTCTCAATTTTTTATAGAGAGAGGAGAGAGTAGCAGAGGAGGAGAGAGAGAGAGAGAGAGGAGAGAGAGGAGAGAGAGGAGAGAGAAAATAAGTAGACAGAGAAGAGGAAAATGAAAGAGCTAGCAAGAGAAGAGAGAGAGAGAGAAGCACACACACAAAAAATCTAAAAAATCAAAAAAAGAGAGAGAGAGATAGGAAGAGAGAGGAGAGAGAAGAGAGAGGAAGAGAGAGAAGAGAGAAGAGAGATGAAGAGAGAGAGAGAAGGAGAGAGGAAGAGAGGAGAAAGAGAGAGAGTATAGAGGAGATGAGAGAGAAGCTGAGAAGAGAGAGAAGAGGAGAGGTATTATATATATATATAATATATATATAATTATATATATAATATATTAGATATATATATTATTATGAATATATTATTTATAATAAATTATATATCGTCGTGGGCGGGAAAAAACCTATATGTTAACTACAGAGGTCAAAATGCAAAACATTCATAGTAAAAGTGGGGCCCCAGTGCTAAAAACCTCATAGGTGCATTTTGGTCACATCGCGTTCTAGCTTGAATTTCAGCCAAATATGAGAAGAAATGAAATGCCACTTTATTTAAGATTTGGAGTAAATAATTCCTAAATATAGTTAGAAAGAAAAACATTTCTAGTGCCCCCCACGGCATTACAAGCAAATTATTCAATTTTTCGTGGCTCTCGAAAATGTTTCGTTGGGAATATAAGATGTTTTGTCATGTAACCGTTTTTAATACATGTGAGGTTTTTGCTTTTAAAGGCAATGCACATGTAGATGATGTTAGAGAGAGAGGGAGAGAGAGACCGATAGAGACAGATATAGAGATAGGAGACTTATAGTCTAGATAGATAGATAGGAGATGTATGATAGAGATATGAGAGATGTGAGAGTATAGATAGAGATGATATATATATGAGATAGTATATTATCATAGATATTTTATAAATAGATAATAAGATTATTATATTTAGTTATATATTAGATATATATAGGTTATATATACGGTATATATCGTTATCTTATATATCTATATGTATATATTTATATATTATATAGATATATTATATATATATATGTATATATTTGTATATATTATATATATATATGTATATTAATAGATATATATATATATATATAGATAAATAAATATGTCAAAAACAGCACAACCCCTCTGCAAGCCTTTCAACTTCTGCACGAAGTCTTTATCAAGACGGTAAAGTTAACAAGAAAAAAACGCCAATGAAAAAAAAGCAAATACAAGTACGTTGGTGTTGAAACCACAAAACGACCGAAAAACTAAACTAACACAAAGCCCAAAACGAATGGATCGTTGGCAGCGAACACATAAGGCAGATAATAGAGAAGAATAAAACCAAGAATTAGGTCCTGGGGGGATGTTCAGCCGAGAGGTCTGTCCAAGAGGTTATATCATAGATAGAAGGGGCAAAACGTTACGTCGTAATCTTGAAAAATTACACCGTCTCGCTGTTTTGCCGACCCACCAAAGAAAATTTAGAGTACCAACAATAGAAAGCAATGGCTGCCTAGCTTCTTCCACATACTGTGGGTGCCCCGCTTTGCATATACAATAATCAGGTAGTAGGTGATACAATTAATGTATGTGTTAGAGGTGGCAGGTCTGTAAAATAGTGTACAGGATCATTGTTGCTCAGATAAGATACTCTTTTTTCTCATAAGTCAATGCCGCGAGTAGGTGAAAAGATGTATTCAGTTGAGGCGGTTTATTTTAAATCAAGACGACTGATGTGTCATGTCATTCGTGGTGGTGGGCATGTGTAGGACAAATTTAACCACCCAATAGCACCCAACATCCAACAACTGATATTTTTGGCGGATTGTTTGTATGTAATGACAATATGTGTGTATTCAAGCACCCATACTAATAATTATTCCGTGCAAGATTCAAAATGTCAGCGCCAGACACGGTTACGACTGGTTTTGGAATGATGGGTTTACCCCCTTGGTCTGTCAGTCTTGAGTGTATTGATCCAGAAACGCTCCTTATGTTGGCGGCTGAATTTGGACTGAATGACCCGGACCCAGATGTGCATATGAATAAGCTTGAGAGCATTAACAGAATGACCCTCAGAGGGAAAATGGGCTGCGATCGGCTTCTCTTTATGACTACTGGGGTATTAATAGTATTTAAAACGTGATTGTTCATTCTTGCCTTATGTCGTTTGCCTGTTGCACAAATACTGGAGACCAATCATTTGTCACTTCAATCAGGTAGATAGAATTATGGACCTACAGCTAGTCAGTGACGGATAGAAGTAGGTCTCACCAGAACATTACTGGTAAGACCTATCATGGGGAGTGGGGGGTTGTTCAGTCCGAGAGGTCTGTCAGTCTTGCGAGTTATTGATCAGAAGAAGAAACGCTCCTTTGTTGGCGGCGGAATTTGTACTGATGACCCAGATTGGTCTATGATATTAAGCTGAGATTCATTAACAGAATGACCCTCAGAGGAAAAATGGGCTGGACCGGCTTCTCTTTATGACTACGGTTTGTGTTTAATAGTTAAAACGATGATTGTTCATGATCCCTTTTCTGGCCTTCTCGTTCTTATGCCGTTGCCTGTTTCACCAACATACTGGAGCCCACATCATTGCACTTCAATCAGGTAGATAGCATTAAAATGGACCTACAGCTATTCATCATGACGGAATAGAGTAAGGTCTTACCAGTAACACTACTGCTGAACTAGGTCTGTTGACTGTAAATGGTCACAGTTTTGCAATTTTTGTTATTGCATTTAATACAACCAATGGACCTTCTTTTTAACACCAACTGATTTTTCTTATCCCGACTGTTTGACCTCGGGCCTAACAAGGATATTTTTATTAACGGGGACGTTTAAAAGACAAGACAGGGCGGTGCGGGGAAGATTTTACTTAGTCTACTGTGTGAATTCTATTATAGGCCAGTGTTTTCGGAGTACTTTGGAGGGGAGGTCAAGTTTGGGTGGTAATTAGTGACTAAAGTAAACCCGATTAGATTTGTTCTTGCACGAGTACTCCAAAGAATCGATCGGCAACACTAGCCGCCTTTTCAATATCCTTCCGACTTGATGAAGGGTTTGTAACCCCTGTTAACAAATATGATAGTTTTTGATCACCTCTCCGTTTGAAAGCGTCCTCCTCAGAACAAATTCTGCGAATGCGTAGCGCCTGACTATACGGGATATTTTTAGTACAGTGCTTAGGATGGAACTATTGGGGTGGAGGTACATATGGGAGTCAGTTGGCTTAGACAATAATCAGTGATAACTCTTGGTTTTTAGAGATTTTGACCATAACCTCGAGGAACTGATTTCCTGATTGGGAAAAACTTCATAAGTGAATTTAATGTGAGGGTGCATATTATTAGCATGTTTGATGAACTCATCAAGTTCATCGCGATTCTTGTTCCAGCTCTGAAAAGATAATCTCAATATATCTAAACCAAACCAGAGGACGGCATTTGGCACTGTTCAAAAGTTTGTTCTCCAGCCAACCTAAAAATAATAGCATACGGGGTGCAAACTTAGCGCCGATTGCTGTACCGGGAATTTGCTGTAAAACTCATTATCAAAATAAAACACGTTAGAAGTAAGCGGAGCTCAAGCATTTGAATCAGAGTCTCAGTAGAAGGAGACTTATTAGCACGGCTGTCAAGCGCTTCTGAACATGCCGAATGCCTTCCATGTGCGGAATAGATGTATAAAGGCCCGTTACAATCTAAATGACTAAAAAACTACCAAAGGAATGTCCCGAATTGATCTCAGTTTGTTCAAGAAATCCTGGTGTCTTTTACATAGGACGGTCGCGACTGCGCGTGCGGTTGAAGGTAATAGTCCAGCACACCGATAGTTTCAGTGGGATGATTGTCAGCATGAAACGACTGGACGCCATGGTATTTCCGTCTTTGTGAAGTTTTTCGGGAGGATATAGAATCGTCCTGGTCTACAATCAAGCGGCGTAAGAAAGTCGCGAACCTCGCTGTCAATTTCGTGTCTGTCAAAAAGGTCAGGTACAAAGGAAGCGATCTTCTTCTCAACAGTCGCAGTCAGGATCTCAACAGTTTTTTCATAAATGTAAGTCCGCAATTTTGGTGGCTACATTCCTTAACGTAGTCCAGATTTTTTTAGAATTACCCACTGGGGCCGATCCCTTGTTCCGCGGGTTTAATCACGAATATCCACCCCCCCGCCCGGGTTCTTTTCAAGAGTCAAGAGCTTCACGTTCGTCCGTGTTCGTTAGTACGGTTTTTTTTTGGGTGGTTTAAAAGCGGTGACATATCTGGTTAACCGCTTTGACGAAAGATTCCAAAACGAGGGTCACCGATTTTGGGTTGCCAGTCCGATTTTGTTTTCAAAAACGGCAAAGGTGAATCGGTATCAAGTCCGTGTCATCACTCTCCGATGAATCGATCTCCTTAAAGAAGTGGTGACGCAAGTGCAATTTCCTATATAAAAGAATCAAGTTCCTCGAGGAGACCAGTGGTATCGATCCGATCCTGGCTGCGGACAAAAGAAAGGCCTTTGGACAAAACACTGACCTCGGCTTTTGAGAGTGGAGTGCTGGAAGGTGAACAGACTCTTTTATCGTTGTACCTAGTTAACCTCCGATTACGATTACTTTAATCCAAAGTATCATCCGTAAACACTGGCCTATAATATAAGAATCACACAGAGACTAAGTAAAATCTTCCCCCGCACCTCCTGCCTTGTTCTTTTTAAACGTCCCCGTAATTTAAAAGATATTCTTGTTAGGGCCCGAGGTCCCCAGTCGGGATCAAGAAAAATCAGTTGGTGTTAAAAAGAGTTTCATTGGTTGTATTAAATGCATAACAAAAATTGCAAAACTTTTGCCCATTACAGTCACAGACTCGTTCAGCAGTAACTGTTTACTGGTAAGACCTACTCTATCCGTCAACTGACTAGCTGTAGGTCCATTAATGCTATCCACCTGATTGAATGTGACAAATGGGGCTCCAGTATTTTGGTGAAACAGGCAACGACATAAGTCAGTGGGGGAACTGTAGTGCACATATCTTATGTGGGTGGCACTCTGGATAAAATTTGTGAATTTTGGTTACACAAGTTACTTTATATGCATTGATATCAAAAAAAAATGATTGAAGCACTTGCCGCGCCCCTTCATGGTCCCGCTTGGATGCAAGGTCACAGGGGAATTTTTTTTTAAAATGTTCCGATGTGTTTGAAAAGCACACCATATGTTGGTCTGGTTACAAGGATTCAAAAAAGCTATAGTTTATACTACTGTGACTTATAGTTTTGGAATTATGTGTAAAAACTGTGAAGTGGTAAAAAAAGTCAATTTTGGTCTGTACAGGGGTCAAAAATTAAGGTTGCTCCAATGTTGTAAAATGCCGTTCTAAGGTTGGATTAGCTCAGAGAATGAAATATATGAATAGTTTTTGACTATATTGCTGTTTGGTTATTAACCAACATGGCGAAAAAAGTCAACAGCAATTGGCAGCTACTGGATTCCATCTATTGAGCCTGTGACCTATTTTGTTGGATACGTGAAAACTAAGCATAGCAGATAACCAACTAGTCCTATTCAATCATTTAAAGGGGGATGGCCCGATTTAAGTCTGTAAGTTTTTCATCTTGATGGATGGCCTTCACCCCAAACACCCATCCCATCTGTAAGTTTTCGCGCCGAATTCCACCCCGTTTTGCTGCGAGAGCTAAAAACGTCTTTTACAATCCCCATAGAGTACTGTAAAAAATATTCGGTCGAACCAATAAGGGGGACATTGTTTTTTGCTCATAACATCCAAACCAACATCATTTAAAGCCCTAAGATTTCACAGGGTAAAAAAAAATAGAAGCTTTCTTCTGAGACCAAAATTTTGACCACTTCCGGTAAAATCTTGTGTCCCTGGGAGGGCTATTAGCAATCGGGCCATGGACCCTTTAAGCTAGGGGAACGATTTGCACCACATATTTATTTAACTAATCAAAGCACTTATAGCTTTTGACCCATTTACCAAAATTTGACCTTTTCACCATTTTTTTACAGTTTTTACCCCGTAACTCGGAACTATAAGCCATAGATAGTGTAAACTATACTTTTTTTGGAATCCTTGTAAACCAGACAAACACCATGTGTGCTTTTCAACACATTCGGGTCATTTTAAAATTTGGACCATTTATAACCTGAACTCAAGCTGGGGGGTCGTTAAGGGGTTGCAAGTGCTTCCATCATTTTCAGATTATCATGCCTAACTATTTTGTGCAAAATTCATCACAATTTTATCCGAATCGCACACTCTTTCACTACCGTCCCCCTGCTAAAGGCAGAGATGAACAATCATCGTCTACTATTAACACACCGTAGGGTAGACCGGGGAACGTTTTGCAACACTGGGCACGATGCAACAATACCGCTCCTGCCTAGCAGAAAGTGACTCCAAAGCTATTCTCACATAATGTGGCACCCCTCTCTAATGCATGTACCTGCCTAACTAAACGGCGGCTGCTACGCCATGGGTTGAAATATCTCAAAACTGTTTTTTTGAGGCACCTAAGTAAAATTGAGAAAATGAAACTTGTTTGTGTTATGTGGCAGTTAACGCCTGAGGAGACAAGACTAGTGTAGTTTGGCGAAGGAATGACTGATAGTTAAGGGTTGCCATATCACCTAAAGGTTTGTAGATTTGTAAGCTTACTGAATTGGGGTAGGGGGTGTACATGTAATGGCTGCCAGCTTGTTGCAACTGACCACTATATATTTCCATGGTGGTTAAACACTGATAAAATAGGATTTGAGGGTGTTGTTGTAAATCTCTGAAAGGAAAAATTTTAAAGTTGTCCTGTAATGAATCTTTTAAAGGTGCGAAGGTGCAATATTGTGGTTTATGAGACAGCTCAAAGAGTTTCTTACTTTGTATTTGCACAGAAATGTCTTAAATGTGAAAACAAAGTGATTTTATTTGCTTTCATTTCATAGGTACCTACGCTGAATTTCGTATTGCTCTATACGAAATTAGATATCTCACAATTTTTGTACCAATCACTCTTTTCTCACTTAATCCTTTTAGATGGGGATACCTTGACGAAAAGCTTTGCATCAGTTCAAATCAGGTTTTTTCGTATTTTTCGTGATACTGAATATTGAAATCTCTCGTGGCACCTTTCAATCATTAATAAGTCTATGCCTTAGTCATTGATACGACCATAGCCCCTGGCATAGGCCCTAATTATGATTAACTGATATTATCTACATATTCAAACAGACACTGAATTAAGTGTCAGAAAGTTTTTGAATGATCAATTTTAAAAGTTATTTTAATGTTCTAAGAAGTTCTGATTGTGAGTCAGCCGATATGTGAAGCTGGGTTTAAAGAAGTATTTCATTGTAAAGACTTAAGTCTTTTTACATATTTTTTCTCGCATTTAGTTCCCTTTATATTGTTAGTTTCCATTTATTTAATTTGTGTTTATAAGGCTTCACTTTAATTTAGTGCTTTAGTCACACCCATTGGGCTCTTGTCTGTGCTTTTTACCAAATGTTATGAAATAATAAAAAAGGAGTTTTGGTGTGAATCATTTACTGATAGTGACTTCGAAAAAATTACTGATTGTAACTCCTGGAAAATGTAGAATTTAAGAATTTAAATGATTGACACATTTCATCTCATCAACAAAACTTAAGTGCAACTCAAAATGAAATGTTATTCAAAATAAGGAGCACAACTCAGTTTGTTGGCATCGATTAACTTTCTTGCAGAGCGCATGTGGCTTGTCTAAAGTAAGATTTTTATTAGCACAGGCCTACAATAATGTAGGTATACATTTATGCTTTTTGTCCAGCAGTATTAGCAATTATTAAGTGTGAGTTGGCCTTTACAATGTATGAACCTTTTTCTCTCAAGTGTTAGCCATTGATTTAAGTGTTTAAGTATATTCTTCACATTTTTTTTTTTTTATAAAATTTCCCTATTGTATATAATTTTCTTATAATCTATATACCATTTTTCTTTTAATATGTATTATTAGAATGTTCTCCACACTTTGTATTAGCATTTTCCTTTTACTGTTATGTAGCCCTATGTTGCATTATTGTGCTCACTGTGAAATAGAATAATCAGTTAATTCGCACAATCATATTAAATACAACACAATTATTTATATCCATGCCAATTATGAACAAAGGTTAATGCATTAATTAACAGAATCCCTGCATGTTTGACTTGTAAACAAAAAGATTCAGTTAAAAGTTGTTTCTTAGTATTTCAACAGCGTTTGCTGGCTGCATAATTGTTATCTTGATATTGTGATATTGTGTTGCATATTTTATGATGAACTTCTAGATCATAAACTGGAATAACTTTGTGTTTTCTTTTCTTTATTGACTGTGTTTGCATTGCCCCACACTAGTGTTTCCAACTGACCCCGTAGTATGGGGCACGTGTCCACACTTGACACCCTGTTTTAAATAATCACAGCTCAAAAACTACATGCCTGTTAAGACTCAACCCAGCTCAAAAAAAGCTGATAATGACCCCTTTCAAATGGAATGGATTGTGGTTACCTTTCACAATAGTCTAGTTACTACAATCATTGGAAAAAAGTGTTTGCACACGGCCCCGTCTCCCCTAGTCATAAAGAGAAGCCGGTCGCACCCATTTTTCCTCTGAGGGTCTTCGTTAATGACTCAAGCTTATAGTCATGAACATCTGGGTCATCATTCAAATTCCGCCGCCAACATAAGGAGCGTTTTCTGGATCAATAGCTCTCAAGATGACAGACCTTTCGGGCTGAACATCCCCCCAGGACCTACTGTCTTGGTTTTATTATTCGTCTCCTTCTGTTGTTTGCTGGCCTCCATTCGTTGGGCTTTGTGTTAGTTTAGATTTCGTCGTTTTGGTGGTTCAACACCACTTCCTTTGTATTTGCTTTGTTTTTCATATGGCGTTTTTTCTTGTTAACTTTTACCGCCTTGATAAAGACTCGTGCAGACTCGAAAGCTTGGCAGAGGGGTTGTGCTGTTTTTGACTATTTATATTATTTCATTGTGCAATACTGTATCGTTTTACACGATCCCCATATCGTTTGGGAAATGTTTCTTTGTCGACCTTGTTGGACACTTCTTATATATATATATAATATATATTGAGATACCATCTTAAAAGATGATGACCATGAAAACACTAAGATGTGAAACTGAAGTGTGAGTACGCATATGACTAACAAAATGGACCGGAAAATAGCGATTGACCACGGAACAGATAACACTGGATGAGGAGTAGTTAGCAGGTTGCTGTGCATAATAGAGTTTCAGTTTTGCCCCATAGCTAACGGCACCATTGGTAAATCGATGCGGGTCTCACGCAGTATTCCGAAAGGAAAGGGTCATGATTTCAGATAGGGTCATTATTCCGAAATTTAAAAGGGCATAATTCCGAAGGGTCATTATTCCGAAAAAAAAACACATAAGGGGCATTATTTACGAAAATAACTAAGGGTCATTACTCCGAAAAGAAACACACGGGTCGCTTACGAAGATCATGAGTCCGAAAAAATTATGACGGTCATTATTCCGAAGGATCATCACTCCGAATTAAACAGAAGGCGTATTACTCCAAAAATAAATACGGGTCATACTCGAAAATAACATAAGGGTCATTACTCCGCAAATACCCATAAGGGTCATACTCCGAATAGACATAAGGGTCTTTACTCCGACAAATATAAGGGTCAATACTCCGAAAATAACATAAGGGTCTTACTTCGAAAATAACCTTAAGGGTCATTATTCCGAAAATAACATAAGGGTTATTACTCCGAAAATAACATAAGGGTCATTTTTACTCCGAAAATACCATAAGGGTCATTACCTCGAAATACCATAAGGGTCATTACTCTGATATAACATAAGGGTCAGTCCTCTGAAACACATAAGGGTCATTACTCCGAAAATACATAAGGGTCATACTCCTAATATAGCATCGGGTAATTACTCCGAACATAACATTAAGGGTCATTACTCCGAATATAACATTAGGGTTAGTTACACTGAATATAACATAAGGGTTATTAATCCGAAAAAATAAGGGACATTATTACGGGACAAAGAGAATAAAAAAAAACATAAGGAAGATCTGGTTAGGGCTCTGGTGATAAGTTGTACAAAACCACAGACGAGCATTGTAGCACGTGTTCGTGCGGAGGCATCCCTCTACTTTGTGTAAGCGAAAAAAGGAAAATTTGAACTTAATGACATATCATTTTGCATTTCAAGGATACGGACTGAGTAAAAAGCCATACTCACAATATAAAAGGAGTATATTTTTAAGTGGATATAATGGAGGAGCCGTTCCAATTATAGATTGGGGGGACCAAAATGACCAAAAAGATAAACCAAAGTTTCCCCAAAATGGATACCACTAAGGAAATATTTTGGGGCCCTGACAGGTACATTTCAAGGAAAGTCAATAAGTAGCTTTAATGCTTATCATTTAATGGCGGGCGCCATACCTCTTTTTCCGAGGGGGAGGAGGCAGGCAATAACGGGGGGGGGGGGCAAGCAAAGGGAATCGGGGGGGGGAAAGTGAAATTCGGGGGGGGATATGTGTAACCATTTGGTCCCAAATCGCCTTTTATTGAACATTTGGAGAGTCTTGGCCCATATGACTAATTTTACCAAAATCCCTCTTTTTTTTCTTGGGGGGGGGCTTGGGGAGGAAAAATGTGGGGGAATGCCACCCATGCTCACACGTGGCGCCGGCCAAATCGTCATTCTCGGTTTTCATATTTTGGATCAATTTAAGGTCCAAAATTGTCCCAAAATGGTTACATTACATTTTACTACAGCTTTTATCAAGTTATTCATCAAGACATTGTACTCTTAATCCAAAGGTGTCATAATAAGTGGATTGAAAGCTAGTTGGCTTAGTTGAGTTTTGGGGATTGAAATGGCCAAACCATTATACTGCCCTCTTTTCAAAGTAGGTAATATGAGGGTTTGTCTTTTCATCAGTGAAAAGAGGATGACATTACCTTTAAAGATCTGAGGTCAAAGTGAATTAAAATGGACAAATTCATCAAAATTAAACTAATAATGGGTGTGGTTGAAATACGAAACGTATCCTTTGTCGTACCCTGACATTATGTCCTTCTTTTGCGCAGTAGGTTAAAAGAATTATGCGTTTACATCCCGCGGGGATGGTAAATAGACTGCTATCCATTAAAACTCATTGATTTGGAGTTAAATGGGACAAATGAGTGAACGTGTACTTTTCCCAGTTTTTAATTATTACCTAGCTGTGAATTACAGTTGGTACAAAAATGCTGACGAAAAAAGATGCCGAGATACTTTTTGGTGGCAACTGTAGATTAGGGCCAGGGTGTTTGATTTTCAGATCTCGTTTAAACGTTAATGGGCAAAATTACCCGACATTATAATCATTGAATTACCTTATTTAAATATTTTTTTTTAAATTACATTTTTACATGATAACATATATTTCTAAGGGCTTACATTAGAAGAATCTTGACTTAGATATTGAAGAAAAAATAACTTAAAAATCAAAAATAATGTTTTTTGAACTTATTCGCGTTCTGATGAACACAAAGGACCACATCATGTTATAATAAGTTTTATACCTTGAATTTTTCACGTGCAAATTGATATTTCGCCTCAATAGCGGTTCTAAATTGTAAAATTGTAAATAAATTCCACGAGAATTTATTCTAGGGTACTCATAAGCTTTTTTGTAGTTTAGTAACTCTTTGTCAACTCTAATGTACTCTGGTGGATGTGAACATGACCTATTAGTAATTTGACAAATAGGGAGATCGAGCTAATTTACCCATTTTGTAAATTTGACTCAATCCGAGATTGAATAGCCAATACCCTAATTTACGGAGGGATGTAAATTTAATGGGGGGGGGGGGGGGGGGGGGGGGGGGGGGGGGGGGGGGGGGAAAAAAAAAACTAACAATTAACCTTAAGGACAATTATTGCTGCATTACATTCATTTGTCAATCATAGGGTGATTTTTCTGACCATATATTAACCATAAATCTTGAGATCCCCCCCCACCCTCATATTAATTTCATTTTGATCCTTAGCCCATGTGACTCCAATATTGGTGAAATTGAATATGCCATGGTATTCACCTAATTATAGAGCAGGGAGCAGAATATCTTAGGGGCCGTATTTCAGGAGTTCGTTTACCCGCCCACTACAGAAAAATGTTTGAGACCTTTGATTGCTATATGGACCTTCTCTAAATTAATGCTAGGTAGGTAGTACTCTCAAATCTCAAAGTGTGGTGTCACTCTTTTCAATAGGGGGCCAGTTTTAATGTTACCCAGGGGTCAACCATTTAATATTGTCCATCTAGTCATAAGGATTCCAAAAATGTACAGTTGTACACTTCCGACCATTGGTTTCGGAGTACCTAGGGTACAAATGACTCAATTGGTAAAACAGTCAATCTCAATTGTACAGGGTCAACTTTTAAAGTTAATCTGATTCTATTTTTAATTACTGCAACCATGGTCGCGTAACTTATAAGTATGCTTGCAGATACTACAAATATTCCGTATTTTTGACATGTTAAGGCTACGACCTTCTTTCATTTTTTCACCAAATTGAAGCAACTTCTGATTTTGACCCTTGACAATTGGAAATTGAACCTCTTTTTAAACTTTTTAGCCATTTTTACCACCTAACTCCAAAACTAATGGTCATAGATGGTACAAACTATACATTTTTTTGGAATCCTAATGATAGACAGACAATGTGGCACACATTTCAACATGATAGGGGTATTTTAAAAGTTTGAACCCTTTGCAACCTCAATTGGCCCGTATTGACAAGTACACCACAATTTGAAATTAATATCCTACTATCCCTAGCATTGATATAGAGGGTCCATTACTAACTATATGTCAAACCTTTCTGTAGTGGGGGTGAACGATGTTACCCAGTCCCTGCTCCTGCTCTATTATATTTTCCCTTGAAGATTTTGAAAGAGGTCATTATACTGTGTTACCATATTTGGTCTTTTTACCTTTTTGGGACATTTTACCCCAAAATGTGTTCATTGAACAGGCTACACTTTATTTACTTTAATCATTGTCCCTTGGAAAAATATGAATCATGGTTCCCCTTAAGCTATTTTGAGAAAAGAGTGGTTAATACTTAGTTATTTATTTTTTTGGACAAATTTTGACGTTGTTTGGTCATTTTGAACCTATTTTTGTACAAATTTGAACTCGTTTTGGCCATTTTTGACCCTACAACGTGCCAATTCAATGGCTCGACTCCATTCAGTTAATTATAGTTCTTGGGAAGAAACTGGTACACATTTCCATTATGGATTGTTTAGAAGGAAAGGCATTATGATCATTATGATTTTTTGGCCAATTGACCCCAGAAGATGCAAATTGAAATGACTAGCACGCAATCCGCCTCATTTGTGTTCCCTTGGGTGTATACGCACATTCTGATGAAAAAATTTTGTAAAAGGCAATATGATTGATTACCTATTTTTGGGACTACTTTGAACTTTTGTTGATCATTTTTTACCCCAAAATTGAAAAAAAATTAGAATGCCCAACCAGCCACACGCTATAATATGTACATAGGATGCAAATCCACAGGCTGGTTTGTTTGTAAAAAATTATGCCGTCAAAACTTTTTCTGAGTACTTTTGCTGTAACGGCCGGCCGTCTATTATTGTGTTCCCGCACGCGTGTGAACTTTGCCGCCTTAATGTGTGTAAGGGGACACTAAGTTTTAGAATAAGCGCGGAGGCAATTAGTAAAGGCAAAATATACACAATAATGTCAAATAATATATGTAAACTATTTCAATATGATTGATATCAGAAATGTATAAAGGATTGATATTATCAACCAATTATAGGGTCAATGTGTGATGGGTGCATGAAAATTTTGTCACCAGAAAGTGTTCATGTTCGGACAAAATTTGTTTTGTATCAGAAAAATAAACCATTTTGTGCTTTCTTCCGCTGATTGTTTCACCCGAAAATATTTTCCTTTTTTAGCAGTCAAATTGTTAATCGGGGGCAAAATCTGAACCTTAAGGGGGACATGGCGTGTATTCATACAATATTATATTATTGCACAAAAAATCACAGCACCAGAGTTCTTTAAATACAAGCAATGATATACCAAAAATGTTCGGTAGATGAGCCTTTTTCAAATATATTGTCTCGGATCATATCGACCTCCGGTACTAATTAGCAGGGGTCAAATGGTAAAGGAACCAAGAAAATCACGAAAAACTTCAAAATGATAATTTTGCCCCCCACACGCAGTTTGATCCAAATAAAAACAGTTATTTGAACCCCCCCAACATAGTTGTTTATTAAACAATACTATGGCCAGGATCTGGATCCATGAGGAGCCGTTTACAAATTAGATTCCGTTTGGCATGGAACCGTTCAAACTTCTCTCCGCAAATTTTTTGCCTGTGGATTGGCATCTAAAAATCAATTGTAACTCAAAAAATAAAAGGGTTTATACAAAATCCTCTCATAGGATCATAGCAGTACACTTAACTAGTTTTGTGCCAAATTTGAACTCAATAGGGTTAAACCTTTTGAGATAAGTGTGGGGGGGGCAAGTTGCAACCTTCGAAAATGGGCAAAAAAAAAAGATATAGGCCAATAAAGGTCAAGAAGCGTTTAAATGTTAATTAACAATTATTAAATTAATTATTGCAATTTTGTTTTTAATTCTAAATTTATTAAATCTATTCATAATACTATTTTTAAATTATTTACAAAACAAATCTGTAACGGTCAACTTTTCAATTCAATTTCAAGTTTTATTTCAATTTATGTATTCAGCATCACATATCGAACGTTTACAGCAAATGTATAAAACAGTATTAATTTATAATATTACATAAAGTATCAATTGCAGACTGTATTAAGATAAACTGTGAGGCAAATGATAGATATGTAGGACCAGTAATGGACAAACCCGTGGGGTTTATGATTAGTGCTGCCCTGTAATACATACAAGTGAAATTACTCACACATATTACAAAATAACCAAGTAAGGTGAAATAGAACATTACATGTTAATAGACAAACAAAAACACAAAAACAGAGACAAACGCACAAAACACACAATATATTCTTAAGCTAAACAAAAAACACTGAACGGGAAAAACGGGAACGCGAAATTTAGAAGACGGAGAGACTTGCAACATGTCTTGCTGAGTAGGTATAATATTTCAAATGAGGAAGCAGAGATAAAAGAGGTTAGGCTGAAGAAAGGTCAAGGTCAATAGAGATAGAAATAGGATGATAAAGGTGAGAGAATAGGACTTGGGGTTACAAAGATTGTACTGGTTGATGAGATGTTTTTCAGTTGAGCTTTAAACAGAGTATTTTTGTTTGTATTGTTGTGATGGAATTCTGGACCGATCATTCCTAAATTTTTTTGCTCCGTGATACTGAATACATTGGCTTTTTTCATAGGAGGAATTTTGGGAGGGGAAGATGAAGTTTGTCGGCTTGTCTGTTGTTATAGCTGTGGATTTGATCTGTTTGTTGTAAAATAATTGGCTGAATTTCGGAGGTAAATGATTGTTGTGAAAGTCAACATGAAGAGCGCTGTTTGAAGTCGATTGAGGTCTTCTAATTTAGTGTTTTAGTGAGTGACAGAATGGCAAAGTGGGGAGTCGGGGGGGTTGAGATTATGTGATAGTGCGAAGGCCCATTTCTGTGTGATATTTAGTTTGGTGAGTCTTGAATTATAGATTGGAGGCCTCAGATGATTTACAGTAAGCTAAGGTATGGGAGACGTGTGTGTTGAAAGTGATTTTAAGTATAGTCTGGAGGTGGTGTTTAACTCTGGTAATATTGTACCATTTGCGTGAGACGCTTGTGAGTGACAGAGTTATGTGGTCATTTCCATGTTCGGTTTGTCGGCGATTGTAATGACAGAATTTTGGTTGATTTGTACCTGGGAGATTGTCTGGTTATCTATTGTTAATTTGGTTGTGATTATTGTTGTGTGTAGAGAAAAGCATGTAGTTAGTTTTTAAAACATTAAGAGAAGTTTGTTAGCCCGACCCAGTCATGATATTTTGCGAGTCATGATTCATGTTGTTAAAAATGTCATTAAATGTTGGGTTTGAAGAAAAATGTTTTGTGTCATCGGACAAATAGATTAGTTTTAGTGTGTTAGAGATTTGTGATGTCATTCATATAAATGATGAAAATAGGGGTCCCCAGGATTGAACCTTGCGGGACGCCAACTGTGATAGTTAAATGGATGAGGGGTGAGTGTACCTAGACTGATTGTGAGCGGTTAGTTAGGCCTAACTCCTGACCACTTCCAAGGCTACTCCACGACACCGTAATGATAAAGCTTGTGAAGAAGAATGTTGTGGTCAATGGTGTCGACAGCCTTGGGGAGATCAGGAATACCCCATGGTTTGGATTTATTTTTTAGTGCAAGGTTGAGGTTGGTTGTTCGTTCAATGAGTGCCATGTAAGTTGAGGGTTTGGTGGGCTAAAACCGTATTGTTCATCGACCAGAGTTGTGCTTGTTGAATGAATGCCGAGACTGTGTACATTACTTTTTCAGTAGTTTTGAAAAAAGATGGAAGAACAGAAATGGGCCTGTATTTTTTGGCAATGTTATGTGCATCTTGTTTTTGTAAGGAATGATTTTGTCTGATTTGAGGTGAGCTGGAAGTTCGCGGTGAGAAGTGGATTTGGTTAAATATTGCAATCAGAGTCGAAATGGAATGTTTCATATGATTTGTTAGCAATCCCATGATCTATCCTGTCGGTACCCGCACTTTTACCCAGTTTTTAACAAGTGGCGAAGTTTGTGCATTTCATCAACAGTACCTGGATTACATGAAATGAGGTGAATGTGTTTTTGGAAGGTGGGTCTGTTAATGGGTTACTTTGAGGGTGGATTTTGTTACTAAGTTTTTGCCCAGGGTGGTGAAGTGGATCGTTTAATGCGTTAGCTATGTCAGCGGTTCAGTTATCTGCTTATTATTGTGAGTGAAATGGTCAGGATTTGTTTATTGATACCTTCCTACCTAGAAATGTTGTTGATGAATGTCCAGTTTTTTGTGGATCATATTGAGTTGTTTTGTTTTGGTCTGTTTTGTGTTTTCCTTGGCATACGTATAATGTTAGTTACTTTGTTTTTGTATTGTTTGTTTTTGTTTGGTTGCGGTTGTGTTTTTCTTCATGTAGGGTTTATAGAGGCCGTGTTTGTGTTTGATTGACTTGGAAATTGCGGATGTCATCCAGGGCTGTTTATGGTTACGATTTTGTAGGGTCTTCTTTGTAGGGAATGATCCGTTGTAGTGTTTCGTATAATTTGTAATGCGTTGCTGTACGGCAATGTTGGGTCATTTTCTGTGAGTGTATGTTCCCATTATTCAGTGTTGAGTCCTACGGTTAATTTGTGCGAAGGTTGTGATCTCTGTAGTCACGTTTAGTGAATTGTTTTTTTGTGGCATGCTTATGCGTAAGTGATGTAAATGATGACTATTGGAAGTGATCTGTAGTGTCAGGACAAATATCCCTGGTGGTGAGTCCTGTGTTCAGTGGATTGGTGATAATGTTGTATGAGTCGTGGCTGTGGTTTTCGTAATTCTTGTGGTCTGTTAATTTTAGGTATAAGAGTTTGCAAGGAATGTGTTTTATAAAGTCATTACTGTGTGGATGAGTGGAATAAGTGAGAAGATTGACATTAAAGTCACCGACAATATAGACATCACGGTTGGTTTTATTTAGTTAAGTGAGAAGCTGCTCGAAGCTATTTTTAAAATTTTGGATTGTGTGTTCTGCAGTCTGTAATAACTCCGACAGTTGGATGTGTTTGGGTCTATTGTTTGGTGTTAATGGTGATTTCGATGAAAAGTGAGTCAAGTTCTGGTTCTGGTGTTGTGGCGATGAATTTTGTCTGAGAGGTGATTTTTTATGTAAAAGACACTCCCCTTCCTCTGGCCAGTGAGTGCTCCTGGAATGTACGTATAGCCAGTAAAGTGAGGTGGTGATGTGTTATCAGTAAGCCATGTTTCTGAAAATGCTAATACAGAATAGAAGAGTGTTGAGTTGGTCAAGGTATTGTTTTAGGATTTCTTCATATGATTTTGTGATACTACGGGCGTTGAAGTGGAATTGGAACATGAGTCGTTTCCTGATGGTTTTATTAGTGTGTTCAAGCTGTCGTCATGTGATAGCGAGAGTTCGAACCAGAGTTGTTTGTGGCTTTGTGAAGGATGGGTGGGTCACATGTTGAGAGATATGGGGTCAGTGAGTAACGATTGATTCCAGGGAATTATTTGATTATTTTCAATTTGGTGTTGGTGAAAATTCATTAGTGATGCGCGCAGTCCTTCTCGTGAAGCTGATGGTTAATGGCATTCGTGTATAGCAGGGCATAGCATACTGAAAGGGATAAGGTCAAAGGGAAAAACATTTGAGGGTTAGAAGGGAGAGAGAGAGGGATAGAGAGAAGAAGAATGGAAGAGATAATAGAGAGAGTGTGTGTGAAAGAGGGAGGCACTTGCAGATTGGATAGATAGGTAGATTGAAAAGGAGAGATTTGAAGAGCCAATGAGGAAACGGGTAAGATAAACATGAAGCAATACTGTAGCCAAGATGTGTTTACAAGTCAGACGAGACGAAAGCAATAAAGACAGCACAGAAGATAACAACACATGGGCTAAGAATACAAATTCTTCTTATTTAAACAGAAACAAAGTACAGCAGTTGACAAAATAAAACAATTGGGTGCTTACAACAGGTAATAGAGTACAGACAACAATTGATTACATAGACATTTAACATAAACTAGATATAAAAATTTACCATACATATAGCGAGTAAAGTACAGTACACAACTACAGTTATACAGTTGCCATACATATATACACCGTGAGAGTCATGCGAGGGCGCTCGCAATACAATGTCAAAGATATATGTACTTTCAAACATAAATACGCAAGAATGGTTTGGGAGAACATGGATGTTTTTGAGTAATCATATAAATACCACGTTGAATACAATTCAAATTAACAACATAAATGGAGTATGACATTTGCCTTAATATAATAGTATAATAATAATCTTTCCCCCAAAATTACTTTATCAAGGAAGGAGCCGTGACAACAAATGCGGAATTGGGCGCTTGCTCGCCACGAGCTGGGTCTTTATTGAAGCTAACACTAACCATTGCACCATAACTAAGCGATTTGCAAATAGATTTGCATTAAATAAACACGTTGTAACCGACCTAATGCTGATACAAACAAATTGCTACACGCATCACCTCTTCAGGTGCCTACTTAACCCTTATACCGATGTTTGTCTCTTTAAAGGTGATTACAATTAATTTCAGAACACTGATATCAATAGCTTCTTACGATAATGCACAAGTGGTGTCGATGCCTACCCTAACCCTTAAGAGGCTCAACTCTTGAATGTGAAACAACATTAGCTAGCTTAAATACAAATTGCAGATATGGTGTTACTGCATCGGGGCCTGACCCTATACCCTAGAGGCCTACGCTAACAGGTATAAAATTTTAACACATCATGTGGTTGCAAATTAGTGTCGGAATCAACGTACGCTTGAGAATTGTAACAAATGCACATCCGATTGAGACTGCAGACGGCTGCACTTACCCCTGCTAATGTTTTTAGAGGCACGACTCTATAAAAGCTGAGCTAAAGCTATCATGAAAATGATACTTTTTAGACCCCTAGCTATTGTAACAATGCACAAGAGTAGAATGCAGACGAGGCTGCACTTAACCACCTGCCTATGTTTTTAGAGGCACGACTCTATAAAAGCTGAGCTAAGCTATATGAAAATGATACTTTAGAACCCCTTAACTAAAATTATGGTTCATTAAATTAGCCCCATCAACTGTTTATTTTAAATAGGACCTAACCTACAGAAAGGTACATAGAATCCTAAGTGGACAATTACAGATTGTGCAACCGTCTCCTTTAAAAACTCAGAGGCAACTACTCTCTGAATGAAATCGGCCCCTATTACAAATACTTGTTATTCCTTTGAAACTAATTGAATTACAATTGCCTAAGATTGGACGATTTTTTCGGGATGTGTGCTAACCTTACCCTTAACCTCAGAGGCATGTACTACTGTAAAACAAAATCCGGCCCTACTACACTACCAGCATTCAAAATCTCCGAAATCAAAAGCAAAACTCGGGAATCCCAGAAAAGCAGACAACACAAGCAAACATACCCACACCCTTTACTTGTGAGAGTAAGCTTGACCAAACCGCCAACACCCCCCCCCCAAAAAAAAAAAAGAAAAAAAGAAGACAAACCTAAGAGTGAGGAAAAACAGTTGGCCGGAGCTTGTTGAAATATACCGAGGTATCCTCTAGACTTTGCCGAAAGGCATTGTTACCGGACTGAAAAGATGAAGATCGTCAGCCTGAACACAGAATGGTATTGATGATATGGAATTGGCTGACAAAGTGTGCAATACACCAAATGGCCTGCAGACTTTATGGCATTTTTTATATTCAAGGATCTATGAGGATTTACGAACGCTTTCAATGTTTTCTTCTACTTCTACAACGGCGAAAACAGTCCTAAGGATGAACGCAACAGAATACGTTGTCCCACATGCAGACTAATCAGTAGGATGTGTATTCCTTGACATATCTTGAAATCCTGTAGCGAGGCCAGCGACAAGGGCACCGAGCCCCCTCCAGAAACATCCCTACCTTCCTTTAGTTTGCGACTTAATATTGACCAGCGCAATTGACAATGCTAACCCCCACTAACCAAGTACGCAATGGCCATATAAGGGGAAAGAATAAAAACTAAGGAGTGAAGTTCACAAAAATATATTTCTAGAAAAAACGTGAAGACAATGGAGCGGCAGCAGCCCATACTTTTGATTCTAAAGTCGGGGATTCCGCTTAAGGTTGCAAATGCTGCAGCGCTGATCCGAATTATGCGATTTGAAAGCCTGAAGATAAGCCCAACATAGAGATACCTTTCCTAAAACGAATACAAATTGAGAAGTCATAAGGATCCAAGCCAAACTGTAATAACTAAATAACCCCTACACATTCCGCGGGGCGCAAATTCAAAATAGCAGATACCGGACATAGTTAGACATGACCTCGCAATAAAGACAGACTGAGTTACTCTTTGGAGTGATTCATATTTTGCCAATAATGATTCTTACTCACAGTATTGGCTGTACCCTCCAAAAGGGGAATTGCCTCATAGCACTCGAAGGCCTACTAGACGTGACAGGATTGGAATGTTAATGGACACCTGTTAGTACGTCAAACAAACAGAACTTTTAAACCTTCCAGCACTTCCTCAATACTAAAATTTACAGACGGTTCTAGACTGGCCAGCTATTATTTTTTGCACATCAGCATTGACTGACAACTTGGAGCAATGGTTGTAGGAGCCGCATTCCGACGTTGAAAGGAAGCTTAAGGGAAGAACGTGATCTGTGATGGAAATTCCTTGGTCCAGTTCAAATTATCACAAAATTCAGTAACGAATAATATGCAATTTTCTTATGGGATATTCTCATCAGAAGAAAAAAACCGATATGCCGAGCATGAAAGCATAATGAATTTCAGACACTGCAGAAAAACGAAAATCTAACAAGCTTCATAATTTCAGAACATTTGGATGATTGACGGTTAATTACTGACGCCACCGCTCGTTGGGTTTTTTTTTTCCCGACCGTAAAACATACTAAGGGCTCTCCGCCGTTTCATAGTCACCCAGGACAGGGAAACATTCTACCAGGCCACTGGGTTAGTACCGGACTTTATGCCTATCAGCCACTATACTGAACCACCTCCCAGCAAAGAAACCTCTACAACCAACGCCCACACTTTGTCTTTGAAGTAATGCGCATTCTCTTAAAATATCTTTCTTGTGTCAGGGACTCTTGACTGAAGAACCATTTCTCTAGAACACTGACCAAATACTTTGCATAACCGTCTGTTTGAAGTGATTTCTGACAAATGGTGCTATTGACTCGACCTTTTTTCATTCACACGACGACTTATTATATGAATACCCGAATATTTTGAGTTTGTAGTAATACTCTAATTCAGGGATTTAAAACATTAATCCTTAAGATTGTAGTTTGTGACCATCAATTTGTGCATTTAAAATAATCTTTACTGCATTAACATTAAATAACATTAGATGTCAATTCACATAGGCCCATGGGATCAGGAAAGAGAGAAAGATGCGTGGATAAGGACTTTAATTACGCATAATCGGCGAAGTACGCCGATTTCTACCCGGTTAATAATCAATATTATGTCTGACAATACTATGGGGTACGTCTAGTCCAAAAGTTGCACATTTATTTGAAATAGTAAAATGTCATCACAATTTCTTCCCTAAATCAGATGCTAGTAGAGGCAACATCATGCAACATTGACTCGAGCATTAATACATTGTTGGTATCCAGTAAGCAGTAAATCCAGTAAGCGAAATATAATAATGATAACTCCACTGTCTGGGTTTGTGTATTAAGTACTGAATTTACTCAATAGATAAATTAAAGAGTATCATGTTTACCATAACTTGTGGATAAAAATTATATAACCCCAGTGTGCCAATACATTTTCAGAATCCTTACCATCCTTGAGGTTGCCTTGGAAATCACAATAACAATCGGCCTTAGGTGGTGCATCCCGAATTTTTCATCATATTCTTTTCTTCGACAAATAATGGCTTTGTACAAAATCGGAAAGGTTGTAGTCCAAAATTACAAGATTTAAAAGTTGTGAGGAGACTTTGAGTCATCTCTTTATTGAAGGTAAAGAGTTGATAGCTCTGGTATTATTAATGTTACATAATACAATTTTTGATAATATATATCTAATTATGAAAATTAGTTGGTATTCTTGATAATAGTGTGGAGGATTTTATATTAAAACCAATTACTTTTGATTGCCCGGCGTTACATCTACATTATAATGCGGGGATCTCCCTAACTATTGCTGCCCTTCAAAGTGCTGGTGAAGAATACAGTTCATCTAGAGGAGAATCCTTGCAAGTGAGAAAAGATAGTTAGAGTTACATTCCCACAAGGGCTACAGTGACTTTCATAGATTCACAGTCACAGTCATGTCCATGTAACCTAACTTGGTAACTAGTCTCTCTAAGGGGCTTTTTTGTGATCTATAGCCGTCGTTTTTACCCTCCTCCCACAAATGTAATTCTGTCCAAATTCTTCCATCTTTTGAGCAAGTGGCTCTTGCACTGTATATGTTCCTGCTGATTGCATCTGATTGTGATGGAGTTTTGTTCTACTTCCTGATATTCGAGTCAGTATTATACAGAACCTGTGATGCAAGTTTTCGCATTTATTGTCATTTTGCATGTGCTGGGATATGTATTTGGGGTCTGGGGTTTTCCTTAATGTTTGATGGACTTAAGCAGATACGAGCTAGAAGCATGTATGCAACCCTTATGCAGGTCATTGTGCAAATTCCCCCGCTTAGCGTTAGGCAAAATGCTAGCCCCTTCTAAAGTTTTCCTGCTTTGCAGATTTTAGCTTGCATAAGCATTTTGGTGCAATGTCAACTATATTAAATGTATCCTATTTGTGTTAGAATTGTCAAAGTGCTATACAAAAAGTTTTGAGGGAATTGCACATTGCTAAAGGTGATAATACATATGTATTTTTTGCAACGCTTTAGTATTTTATAATCAGTCTTCTACTCTGTAAGTGTTTTGTTGGTGTATGTCTTTGTGTATTTTACATGTGTTTATAATAAAACCAGCCCTATTGGTTCTTGGCAAAAGACAAAAAAAAAAAAAACAAAAGTAAGCAGTGGAAAAGAACTTCAGATTCCCTTTTTTTATCTGGAATTACAGAACCATTGTTATAACCTATGGCGTTGAAAGATTTAGGTGCTATCACCACCCGCCCCGATTAAGATTGAGCTATTTTTCCATGACGCAAAGCACAAGATACCTGTCCTCTTTCAAAAAAAGTGTATAGTTTACATATGATGAGCATCCAACAGTGTTTGAAGATGTGACTTGCATGACTCTCAATGCTTTGAATGATCTTCAAAATTCTGCATGATTTTTTTGGTTTCTATCTAACGTTGACTTTAACCAAGGACATTTAACTATTGAGCAATGTTTTCTGATTTGACCTTAGCTGTTCTTAAAATTACCTTCAAAATTTTGTCATGAAATGCTCACTACAACTAAGATGTAACCGGGTTACTTTTCTCTATTAAGGATAACATATGCATGCCACCTTAAACACATGTTAATATTGGCCTACACTTAATTTAAATTGTTCAAGATTATCAATCGAAAATGCCCTTTTCATGTAGAAGCTCCATTTATGTCCACGGTCCATGCAGGTATTCTCAACATTCAGTTTGATCTTTGGAATCAAAAGCTTTTTCATTTTCGACCATTCTTTGCTAGCAGACCTGAGGCGTCGGCTTTTGTTCACCGCTATAACGTTTAAATAGTATTCCCCATCCCGGATTACGGTGAACTTAATGGACGTCTGTTATGTAATTTAGCATCTATGATATGAGAGGAAAGGGTTGTAAAAAATATATATGAAAGCATATTATTTCGTACTGGGATGAATTTAGTATCTGCTACCAAATCCTCAAAATGCGTTGATTCCGTTTAAAGGCCGCAGAACTATTCATTGGGTGGTGGCCACAATACAAAATTCGTTCCCTTACTTTATATGTTAGCGCATTGATGTTCTTATTTAGTAATAATTTATTTTTTATCAAAAAGAAGTACATCAAAAACCAAATGAGTATAAATAAAACAAATGTGTTCAGATAAAAACCCAACGAATACGGATTGGGGAGACGTGAAAAGCACACTGATCATTGCGCTTCTAATGAAACATTACAACCTAGACTAGGCCAGCCTACTACCCTTCGTCGTACAAAAAATAGGTACACTTTTCCATGGGTGACATGAACTACTCTATCTTATGATGTAGATGCTATTTAATTTGATTTCATTAAGAGTTTCATTTTTCTGCTCATATATGGACATAACGGCTGACTCAGAGTTTAAATATAATTGTTTTGTTTTACCTAAAATAATCAACTAGAGCAAAGATCGCTCATTACAAAGCTTTGAGGTTAAATGGATTTCACCGCCTGCTGATTAATATTTTGTGCAGTATTTTACAGTTTGGTGGTATACATGTGGTATTTCGCCGTTATGGATGTTTTAAATATTTGGTAACTATGTTGTGCTACTACTGATACATTTGCGTTGTTTTTAAACTTCGCATTTTTATATGAAATTTTCGGACGGTTATTTCTAACTGTCGTTGTGGAGATTCGTCAGCTATACTGTATATACAGTGCATTTACTTGTACAGCATTATTGTACGTTCCAACGCAATGAATAATTACGTAATCGTTCCTTCGTCGTACGATGTATAATGCGACCTTTTACATTTATCCAGTTCATCGCCCTGGGAAATATTGAAAACAACTTTTGTACTGAAATTAATCAATCAAGACTCGAGGTTGCAGAGCTGGTCGTCATAAAAACGATCTATACGTACTTGTATTCATAATAGAATCCCACTGCCGTTAATCATCTCCACAGCAAATGAATAACAGGTCAATATCCAATTTGTCAGAGATAGCGCCCATAATGCATCCGAGTTCGATTTCGCGACTTGGGACGCCCGGTCCAATTAAGGTAGAAGATCTAATCAAACTAAAAAGGCTTTTAACATTTTATGTCTTTTCATACATAACATTAAGGTGTTGTGGGGGGGGAAAAAATTATGTGCATCCGCACTTTCTTGAAATATATATGCAAATGAGCGTCCCAATATGGCCGCAATGGTGCCCATTTTGAAGAAATTGTGATGCGTTCTCTGACCAAAGGGTGACAACCTATCAACGTACACTTGGTATTTATGATAATTACACAATAGCTTTGTACTGACTGATTTATTTTTCTAATTTATGAAAAGGTTTTGATTAATAGTCAAGAGTATGAAAATTACATGAAATTCACAGCTCATTAATAGGTTTAATACTAATAACTCCAAAGCGGGGTAGCACTGTAAAAAAATTAAAAAAACGTCAGTACAAGCAGTAACATCTAAGAACAACTCGGCAAATGGCATTTTATTTGAAAGAAACAAAAACTGGAGATATGTGCATCAAAAAGACAATTTGGTCTGTCAAAATATAGAAACTGAGAAATAGGCAAAAAAGGTTTCGGATAACTTACTGGTCAATTAACATCACCAGTGTTCTTGCAGCATTACATTACTTTCCTTAACCCCTAGTAAACGAGGTGTTATTCGGCCTGATGCCCTGGTTCTGTATAGAAAGTGTTCCATTTTTTTTTTTTTGAAGTTTTTGCAAAACTCTCAGAACTAAGGCCTATGCGTTGCTAAGGAAAACAAACATTATTAAAAATTGTAATTATCATTTTGGATCTTTCATGGTTGAAATTACTAAAACTGGACCAAAACCAAATTAATTCTTTATAGGAAAACACATTTTGATAGGATCTTTCGACCTTCAAGCAAAACTAAATTTACTGCTTTACTTTGGTATCAGCAATAATCTTGAGTTATAGCCATAACAGAAAGTTGGCTAACTGGTATTGATCGCGATAATCGTCTGTCTTAGCGCTCTTCAAACTCTCCAAAATTTGTTTTTCTAATGTGCCCCCGGAAACTACGGCAGAGCTGGTGGTGTAGCTTTCTTGTTCGTAAGGGATTTCACCTAAAGTTCAACGACCGTTCTGTTGTTAATTCCTTCGAGTACATGGACTTGAACATTTCATCTTCATGCAAACATATACAGACAACAACCAAACCACAAGATAAATTCCCACATTCTCAATGTCATGGATGAATTCTCAACATACTTGAAAGCTGTCACTTCGCAAATCAGGTTTGCTAATTGCTGGTGATTTTATTTTCATGTTGACATGATCTGAACGTGAGGCATCGCGTTTTTAAAAAACTTGCTTGATACAAACAATTACTGCAACACGTGTCTGTTCCAACCATTTGGCGTGCATACATTAGATCTGCTAATCACACGAAGGTGTGACTTTATTACATATATTTCAAATGATCAACAACTTCCATCCGACACTATGCGGTAACATGTCTGTAATATCCAACGTCCCCTCCTTACTAGAAAAATGTTAGTGGCGAAAACTGCGCGACGTTGACGCGACAGGCTAAGCGGATATCCAAAAATCCTCTTTGCCACAAAATCAGCAGAAGATGTCCACATATTAACTGAACACATTAACTGGTCTGGAAGCTCCCTGGGGCGTGTGGTAGCCTGACTGCCGGGGGTGCCTTGGACCCGCTCTCTTGTGGGACCCACGTCGGGAAGACGAAGTAGTGAAGGTGTTTCACGGTGGCCATCTTGGAAAGACTCACTGGCACAAGATGGGTGCTCGCCCACTTACCCTAAGGTCGACGGCACGTGCCCTGTGCTGCCGTGTGCAGAGTAGCCTGCCCTGTATGGGAAAGATAGTCATGCCAAGAAGATTGATTCAGCGTTGGAATGCCTCCGTCGGGCTTGGAGAGGATGCCTCCGGCAAGCAACGAGGAAAAACTGGACAATCCTAGCAGGAAATTGCTCCACCAGAAATCAGTCGCCCCCCCCCCCCCCCCCCCCCCCCCCCCCCCCCTAGCGTAGCGAGCTGCAAGGCGGTAGTGTCAAGTATCTAATGTGAGTACCCTATGTCCGGACAGAGTTTTTTAGCGGGGTCCAACTCTTGGAGCAGTCTCTGGGGAGGTCAAGAGAGTCGCCTGTGGAGGAAAGGGTTGCCATCAAACCAAGAACATCTATCGGTATTGAGGGCCTGGTGGCGTTCTCCCGCCTGGGCCGGATACCATGGGTTGGGTGGCGATCATCAATAGGTTGGGAACCAGAGCTGGCCGATCTGAGGTTTCCTTGCATGAAGTGGGGCTATCTGGAATCAAATCAGGATTACTAACTGTGATTGTGGAACAAGCACCACAGACAATGGAACACCTCTTGGTCTGCCCACTGATTGCGGCGCAATGCACAAATAAGGAAATTGCGGAATTCAGTGAAGCAGCCAGACGTTGTATCTCTGGCTGGATCATATTTGAGAACCACAGGTTTGGACACGATAAGAAGGAAGAACTGAACAGTTTGACGAGTTTCCGCGGATCATGCCATCATGTCCTATTGAGAACGTGAAGTTATTTTACGGACCACCACGCCCAGTGGTACTCAGGACGCAAGTCAGACAGGCTAAACAACTAAAGCGTCGATGTGAACGTCAGTACAAGCGCTCGGTTTGACGTCCACCGCGAACTTTATCGGAACAATGTTCGATATATAAGGAAATGCTCTCAAAGCCAAAACTTCAACACCTAAGAGATCCTCCGGGCTTTTGGTCCCCTCATGCCGCTCACTCCCCTGATCCATCCCGATTTATAGCCTATCCCCGATCCCTTTTCTACAACTCAAGTGCCCCGGGGCGCTTTCCTCAGTCAATTTTCCCCCAATATGACACCTGGTTGACCGTTACTCCCTTGTGCCTTTTTCCGTTTTTAGTCACACTTTTTCCCCCTCCCTTTCTCCTCCCTTGTTCCCTTCGCCCCCAGCCTCAAATTTTGCTTGCGTCACCATCTCATCTTTTTCACTATTTTGTTATTTTCCTGGTCTCCTCTCATCGCTTTCCTTTACATTTCGATTCTCTTCTTTTCTTCCCACTCCGCCTATTCGGTCCCCCATTGTGCATTCCGTCTACTGCTCCTTTTCCCCGCTCCCCTTCCCCTCCGTTTCCTGACATCATCTCTATGGGTTTATTTTCTCCAAACTCCGTTTTCCATGTCTTTCCGTTTGCTTCTTTTTTCTTCCTCTCCTTCCTCTCTCCCTCCTTTTTATTTTCTGTTTTCTTTGTTTCTCCCTCTCCTCGTATCACACTTGAGTGTCTTTTGACTCCTTTCTCTATTCCCTCCCCCCCCTCATCCTCCTTTTCATCCTTGGCTCGCCTTTTTTAACTCTCTTACTCCTCCTCTCTCGTTTCCCTTTTAGTCCCCTATTTCGTCTATCTTTTATGCGGTCGCTCCTCTCCTTCCCCCTTTCTTTTGTGTTAGCATCCTCCCACCCCTCGTCCCTTTTTCGTTTCCGATCCTCCACCCAACGCTCCCCATTTACACTCCCCCCACTCACTTCTCATCCCCGCCCCTTTTTGTTCCTACGCTTTACTCTTTTCCTGCCTCCGTTCTTTCGCATCCCTCTTTTTTTCATTTATCTCTCCTGTCTTCATTCACCTCCCCCATCCGGCTTTCTCATCCATTCTCCGTTCCCCACACTTTCTTCACCCTCCTTCTTCTGAAATTGAAAGTGTTAGGTGACCAAACGCAATTTGGTCGCGTAGTGCAAGCTCTCCATACCTTCGTTCAGAAACACATTTCCAACTAATAGTAACCAAAAAGATCTGGCAAATCGTTTGCAGACTTTTTTTCATCATAAGTCCGATCACTGTCAACGATTCGACGGACGCAACCCCTGTCTTGCTGAAGACCTTTCTTTTCTTGCACTATTTCTTGCCACCTTTGAGGACGTTACTCAAGAAGACGTTCTGAAAGTATTAGGGTCATCGCCAATAAATCGTGTCAGCTGGATACACTACCTGCATGTATTTTAAAGACTGTATTGAGACTCTTCTCCCGGTTATCACCATCTTGTGCATTATCTCTCAAATGGAATCCTTCAATTTGAAAACTGCAATTGTTAACTGCCTCTTCTAAAGAAAGCCACCATTGATCCAGAATCTCTAGCCAGTTATCGACCGATATCAAATCTCAAATATCTGGAAAATATGAGCGTGTTGCAGTTAGTTCAACTCAGTCTATTGAGTGACAAACGACCTTTTCACCGAAGCACAGTCTGCGTACCGACCACACCACAGTACCAAGACTGCCATACTCTAGTCAGAATGGTATTCTGTGTGCACTCGATGATAGGAAGGAAGCCCTTCTGGTGCTGCTAGATTTCTCATCGGCTTTCGACACAATTGATCACAACATCTTAATTCTTACGTTGTCATCCAGATATGGAATTTCAGGCCGACAGTATTGAATTGGTTCAAGTCAGTACTGAGTGCCGCTACCCGTCTATGTCATCAATGATACATTGTCTGATACTGTGGACTTGGATTGGGAGTCCCTCAGGGTTCTGTCGCAGGGACCAATTAAATACATTTTTGTATAGTGCACCCCTTCAAGACATTATCACTTCACCTGGTGTCAACACTGTTATTTATGCGATGACACTCAACTGTTTTTAACTTTCAAATCCGAAGAAAGCGGACGCTATTCGTCGTCTAGAGAATTGTATAGCAGATGTTAAAAGTGGACTGTAACAATAAGCTTGTTCTTAACGGGACGAGAAGACGAACTGCTCCATTTTCAAATCTCGCTTCATTCCCCCCCCCCCCCCCCCCCCCCCACCCCCACCTCCAAGCCGTTTTACCCAGCCCTCGCTGACTATTGGCCAGTCTGTCATCAAGCATCAAACCAAGCCCGTAATCTTGGTGTCACATTTGATTCCAATTTATTAATGGATAATCACATTAATGTCGGCAAAGCGCATCTGTGCATTGCGATCCTGGCAAATTAGCCCACGCTTGAATGACGGGACACTACAGAACTCTCGTCCACGCTTTGTCATTCGCGGTTGGATTCGGCAATCAATCCTCTTATCTACATAAAATCTGACATAACGCGGTTGCAACGTATTCAGAATTCCGCTGGTCGTCTTGTTTCTCCCGGGGCAAAAAAAAAAACCCCCCCATCCCCCCTTTTCCGCCCCACGATCAATAACTACTGTTTCTCAATTCTTACAATTGGCTTACAGTCCATCAACGCGCAGTTTACAAAAGTTGCTTCTGCTTACATATAAGGCTCTTCACAATCTTGCTCAAAATTATGCATCACTCATATCCCCTTACAAACCGGGTCGAAATCTTCGCTAATCTTCACAGACACTTCTTCTGTGACCCATAAACTCCCGTACTCAATTCTATGGTGATCGAGAGTTGGCAATGCAGCTCCCAAATATGGAACAAATTACCGGAGCCATCAGATCCGCGCGTCGTCTCGTCTTCAAGTCTTACTGAAAACTTATCTATTTTCATAATTTATGTGTTTTATCTAATGAGTATATAAAATGGTGTCTATAAAATTGTATTCTGCATTTAGACTGTATTAACTACCAGTGTATAGTATGTTAATTTATTTAGCCAATGTTTTTGCTATTAGTATTTTAAGAGGTTTTTAAAAATTTGATTAAGTGTTAGGTTTGATGGTAAAGCGCTTGGGCCTTGCATTAATGCGATAGATAAATGTCTAGTCTTATTATTATTTCGTTTTGATTAACATTTACTTGTAGTGTAGCAAGTACCATAGGATACGTGTATAACAAAATTCCGGATCCGGAATTTTATTACAAGATTGAAATTTTCTATATGAAGGACATGAATCGAGCTAGCTTTTTTCCAAGTGATAACTAGGTGAACAACTATATGTACACAAAAAAACAGGATTTGTTAAAAATTGAGGGCGCCCTATGGAAATCTGCGTAAATAGTTATTTCCTGTTGCCAGGTGCAGAATAACTGATCTAAACAGATCAGTCATATAAAGTGGTTCAATTTAGTTGAAAAGTATCTCAAATGAATCGTCTCATCATAAGAAATCAGAAAATATATAGCTTGGCATATCTGTGATGTTTCGTTACAGAGATATGGGTGAAAATGTGATAAGGTCATTGAACTTTTAATTGGTCATTGTATAGGGGCCAAATTTGTTTGAGCGAATCAAAGCTATTTTAAACCTTGAAGAGGTCAAGCGTTGACTTTTGACGTTTTAGCTTGTTACTTGAATCCTTATTAACTGAGGAATAACATGTAAAGTTTTTAACAAGATCCAAACAACATTGTATTTTGACCCCATACTTTGACTGATAGGGGTCATTTGGGGTGAAAATTGTAAATCGGCATCAACATCCGGCGTAACTTGAGTGCTAGTCTTTTTCAAAAAATTAACGGTAGGAGGGCGCTCTTACGCATATCGGGCGGTTACAGAATGACTTGACTAAAGGCTATCTGGTCACGAATAACTAAATCCAAATTACGGTTATTGGAAATAACCCTGTTTTGCAGCGGAGTTAATCCACTTTCCCCGACGGATTTTGAAGTCAATAATTTATTCCTAAATTATCGTGATATTACTAAGATCTATTGAACTAAAGTTTAAGAGGAGATTTTGTAATGTAACTGAGGCAGAGACTGCCATAGTAAATGCACGTACCAGTTCCACAATTACCGTTTGGAAATCCCCAATGCCCAAATTGAGCAAGTCGTTCCCCCCACCCCGAACAACTTATGGTTCACTGGTGAAAAGAGGGTGTTGTCTAATTGTTTTCCTTACCTCAGCCCCTATCACATGTGGTCGACATTCAGTAAAACTGTATCCAAGATGAAGATAAAATTGAGTTATTCTTGTATCGTGTGTTGTCAGGAAGAGGGTCCTAAATCCTTGCTTCGCACAGTACTTTTCCGTCATTAGCATTAGTCTTCGACCAAGTCCTCTCTTTCGTCGATATTTTTCAATCAGAACTACTTAATCAAATAGATAAAGGTATGGATATAGACTATAGTTAGTGGTTTCTGAATAACGGTTAGGTTGTTATTTGGCAGAATAATTTAATAGCGTAAAAAATGTGGTTTGAGAAAATGATCCTGCTCCAGAAATGTCGGGTGACTTTGGACTTTGTGGTAAAAAAATGTTCTTTTGGGAGAGAACACGTGCCAGCGCTGCAGGGATGACAGAATTCTCATTTTTACCATAGACAATATTAGCCTGGATGTTTCTTTAACAAACCAACTCGATCCAAAATTGTTTTACTTTTAGAAGATGTTTTGGTGTAACTGTTTTTTTTTACTTTTGTAATGTTCTTAACATCAATCTTGCATGGTTTAAATCCATTTTGATGTTCTAAAAATAGTCAAGAAAAATTATATTGAAAATGATAGATGTTTTAGATAGGTTTGTATAGCATAGTGTAATAGATTGATACTACAAATATAAAGGTTGCTGGTTTGAACCTCACTGAATCCTGTAGTTCTTAGAATCATTTTTTAATTTAAAGTAGAGAAGTGAAAATCTCACTATAAAGTCGGCAAAAAAAACACACCAGTCAATTGAATTTTAGGCGTGATTAGGTAAACACTGTTGTGGTTGTGTGGATATAGACTTTGGCATCAAATGAGTTGGCTTTTACATATGCATATTATAGATACAGACTTTACGATAATGATGGCTATAAAACAACTTCTAAAATTAAATTTGAACTTATATATATTGTGAATTAAAATCCTCATTCGATTAAATTAAGCTCGAAACCATTTAGATGTTTGATATATGAAAATACAATGACAGTATTGGTACCATTTGGACGGTGTGAATTTAGTATTCTGCCACCACATCCTTCAACATGCATTTTATTCCGTTGACGCTGCCGAATTCACAGCGTGGTGACAAAATACTGATTTCTTTCCTCTTGAGCTCTACAATATCTGCCTTATTTCCCACAGGGTGCCATAGATCTTGAGGAAAGCGCATATTATGGCACTCCTAAAGCCTGAGAAAGATCCATCTAATCCCAAGAGCTATAGACCAAAATCACTCCTCAGCCATACCTACAAGCTCTTTGAACGTCTCCTGCTCAACCATATCGCACCTGTGATAGAGGAACACCTCATACCAGAACAGGCAGGTTTCCGGCCAGGCAAACCAACAACTATCCAAGTACTCAACCTAACTCAACACATCGAGGATGGGTTTGAGAAGGGATTGGTAACCGGAGTTGTGTTCGTTGATCTATCAGCAGCTTACGACACTGTTAATCACAGATGCCTACTCCATAAGATTTTTGAACTCACCAAGGATATCCGAATGACTGAGCTAATCAAAGGATTGCTTTCAAACAGGATGTTCTTTGTTCAGCTAGGAGCGAAGAAGAGTCGATGGCGTAAGCTCAAGAATGGTCTACCACAAGTAGATGGTGCTTGCACTTCTCCTGTTTAACATCTATACCAACGACCAACCTAGGAGCGCAGGAACCTGTCGTTTTATCTATGCTGACGATCTTGGAATTAGTGCACAAGATGCAGACTTCACAGTTGTTGAAGAGAGACTCTCCAAAGCTTTGGATGAACTCACTCCTTACTACGAGGAAAACCACCTACGTGCAAATCCATCCAAGACACGGGTGTGTGCTTTCCATCTACGCAACCGTGAAGCCAAACGTCAGCTTAATGTAAACTGGTCTGGTACACCCCTGGAGCACTGTGATAACCCTGTCTACCTATGAGTTTCCTTGGACCGCACTCTCTCTTATAAGACCCACATCAAGAAGACAAAGAGTAAAGTATGTTCACGCAATAATATCTTGAACAAACTCACTGGCACAAGATGGGGTGCTCGCCCACATACCCTAAGATCGACGGCACTTGCCCTGTGCTACTCATGTGCAGAGTATGCTTGCCCTGTATGGGAAAGATCAACCCATGCCAAGAAGCTTGATTCAGCATTAAATGCCTCCGGCTTATCACAGGATGTCTTCGTCCAACACCGACGGAGAACTTATACATCCTAGCAGGAATTGGTCCACCAGACATCCGTCGTATTGTAGTGAACATGCAAGAGCGTAGCTGCCAAGTAGCTAATGTGAAGCACCCTATGTCTGGACAGAGACCTGCTGCCAACCGCCTTAAATGCAGGGAGAGTTTCTTAAACAAAGTCAACCTCTTGAATCAGTCTCTAAGGAGTATAAGAGAGTCGCATTGTGGAAAGAAAGACTTGCTATCAAACCAGTAACATCTATTGGTATTGAACCTGGTGAGCATCTTCCACCGGAGCTGACTCCTCAGGGCTGAATGGCGATGTCTCAACATATTGAGAACCAGAACTGGCCGATCTAAAGTTCCTTGCAGGAGTGGGGCTACCTGGAAGCAGATCAAGACACTAGCTGTGATTGTGGAACAGCAAACCACAGACTATGGAACCTCTCTTGGTCTGCCCCCTGTTGGAGCAACAATGCACAAACAAGGACCTTGCGGAATTCTTGAAGCAGCCAGACATTGTATACCCATCTCTGGCTGGATCATATTTGAGAATCACTATGTTTGGACACGATAAGAAGAAGTTCACACGCTTTATTCCGTTATCGTCTATGGAGCCCTCGGACTGTGGCTCCAGCGGACTATATCTGCTTTCACAACGCGGGTTCAATGATCCGCTTCCCTTTATTGTCCTCGATTATCATCAAACCCCTTTTGTGACAACGGGACCACGACATTTATACCCTTTTTCCGATTACACAGGGTCTTGATAGTTCTTGACAGGCACTATTCTGCAATGTCCAATCACCAGGTCCTTGTCGCCATCTTGGTTTGATAGGAGCACCAAAGAACAGGGTGGATTCGGACAAGATGTCTCTAGAACCTGCAGTCTTTCAAGGCAATAAAAAGGAGAAAATGTTACATCTTCAGAAGTTCATACGAGTACGCGTACACTAAATACTTTAAAAAAACCAGTTATATGTACCATTCCACAGAAATTGTCGCATGTGTGCAACAAAAGTCGAAAATACATTTTGCCCATTGAAATGAGACTCAATTTAGTATTTTGTTACATTATGCAGTTCGATAGCAGTTGATAATCAAAACTATAATTACAAGCTGAATTTGCATTCGAATAGTGATTGGTAGTAACCACTTTGTTGCACTGGGCTTGAGCTGGCCTTGTGCGAGGTGGGCCCACTGATCTCTACACATTGATAGCGGGCTGCCGCACCGTTGAATAGTCCCCGATTGAAACCACAGGAAGTTGCATTTTCCCTGCGCAATATAGCTTCACTTTTTGTCAAAGTTAAAGGAATTTTGTATAACAATAGACTTCTCTGTGGAATATGTGCACCAGCACGTGTATGCGCTATTTCCCACCATATTGCGAAGGGCAAAAGCAGTTTCCTGTTGTTTCGAACGGCGACTCAGACCCGATATCCATGTGTAGAGGTCAGTGGGTGGTCAGATGTTACCGTCCCAAACTTGATAAGCACTCCCGCATCATGCCAGGATGTGATAATTTCGGAAAGGGTGTACAGAGAGTTAGCTACAACTTAAAGACTGCTGGTATTCTCAAATGGAGTCTAACTTTAACCCAGGTTTAAACCAGGTTAGTCTACATGAGTGGACTTTTTCTTTCAACATCGTCAGAAGTATATGCTGTAATGGTGAGAAAACTCCTCATGAATGGGCCGTTTCGGTCCATCCATGAGGATTATTTTCACCGGTTATTTTAAAACATTCATAGCATGTGACAGGGAAAAAAAAGGTCCACTCGTGTAGGACTAACCCTGGTTTAAACCTGGGTCTAAAGTTAGACTCCCTTTGAGAATAGCAGCCTTTATTGTACTTTACTACTTTAACTTAGTGGAACAAAGTCGTATCTACGCAGATATGATTGTTTTACTTCCAGCCATTATCAGAAGTTACTTCAATAAATCTTTAGTTAACGCGACTTCCTTGTAAGTTGTAGATAAACTCTATTGCACTGATCCTCTGCATTGATGGTATCGGGGAGTCGAATAGAGGGGACACAACTTTAGCTTGAATGATTGTGTTTATCCTAATTAAGGTAACGCCAACAGAAAGCTTGTTATTTGATCTCAACAGGAAAGTTGTAAATTGATTCGAATGTTAACTAAAACAAACAGGGGTAGATGGAAAGAAGTGGAAGTTAGACCATTTAACATTGTTATTTAAATAATAAGAATAAAATAATGACAAGAATGAAATACCGCGGCGTTATTTTTTTCTGGGAAATACGTTGAGCTGTAGTTCATCTTTCAAAATAAAATAAAATATTCAACAAATTATATAAAAGTAGATAGAGAAACTAACAATCCCTTCAATGGCCATGTTGGAGTCTCTATCGTAAAATTATTATATCATGCAACACACTCGATTAATTAATCGCTCGCAGTAAATGGGAATCATGAAAATAGTAGAATCGAAGGGAATTACGAGCTACCAGTGCGATTGTCGTATGAATAAACCACAGATGTTACATGGATAAGCAGTCTTTTTTTGCAGTGTCCCATCTGAGGTGCTGACATATTGGCTTTTGTGCGCATTTACAATAAGCGAGTTCGATAATTCAGGCACTGTTCAACAATATTCAACAATGTTCATATCCCGATTGACCTCCGTGACCAATCCCAGAATCCTTGATTTTTTTGTGTTGGGATGGGGTCCCAGAGGTTAATCGGGATATGAACAACAACAGTGCCTGAATTATCGAAATCGCCTTATTACAATATTGACGTTTTGTGTGTACTGTTGGTGTTTTGTTGTAGGCTAAGTAGGTGGTTTGTGTGATTTGAGGTGCAATGATTTATGTGAGCATGCTAATAGGCGACCTGGAACCGAGCCGCTAAGTATCATGGGTATGAGCATTTTCCCCTGTGCCAAAAAATGTGTCGCCTGTGGACCCCCCCCCCCCAAACATATCAGCCCACAGGACTCGAACAATGCACTTTATTTTTTATTGCTGACCGTCCTATATTTGAAAGGACCCGAAACAGACTATAGGGTGTCGGCATTTCAATTGAGCAAGAGATTGCGTAATTGTTGGTCCCCGTTGGCTATGTCAGCGGCATACCACATGAGCAATAGGGGACCAACCTCATAACGGAATAAATTAATTTGTTGTAAACATTCTTTTTTCGTTACGTATATGGAAAGCTCAATGTGTCCCCCCACTTTCGCCTTTA
>JAMKCH010001754.1:0-68213 GCA_023653785.1 Ophioderma brevispina
CGGGCTCAGTGCGCCCATTGGATTACACGATTTATTCCGTGATCGTACATTTTACACTCCGAGGGAATAAAGCGTGTAATCCAATGGGTGCACTGAGCCTGTTTCGTCTCGTTTCGTTTCGTCGATTATAATAAGCCTAGGATGGGGAAACGAAACGAATACTAACCTGAACGTTTTTGACATGTTTCACCTTTAAACCCACTGGCGCATACGCAGGTGAATGTATTGTCGCCATCTATACACTGGCCGCCATTTTGACAGAGGTTTGTTGCACAGTCATCGATATCTTTAATAAAAATGGAATTATTTATTGGATTACATCAGTATTTGTGATGGGAAATTTCAGGCTTAGAGAAGATCCTCAAATTGTCTTTATGCAGTAAATGTGATAGTTAATGTAAAAACAAATAATCAAAATAAACAACATCAAAATAAAATATATTTCAGATGCTATTGTTTTAAGCGTAAGGAGATTTTGTTTCAAATGGAAGGGCTGGTTGGAGGTATTCGCGATTTTTTACGTACTGACATTTATGCAACAATAAGTGTAAATCTTTACCATCCGTATAAACAAGTTCTCAGTGATTTCGGCCGATAAGCTTACTAAGAATAATACATTGACACCGAGATTGATATATTAACAAAGACATTGTGCGAATCAAATCAAAATCAAAATGAAAAAAAAAAGCAAAGTCGCAATAAGAGCAATTCTGTGACTGTGAAGGCAATAAGGTTCCTTTCTCAGTGGGTTTGTCTTTTATGAAAGTTAATAAACAGATTTAGGGAGGTGTCCCTCGTAGCTCCTCGTAAAAGTCTGGGCGGAATCCAGGAAGGAGGGGGGGGGAGGTAAATCCATAATGGTTAAAAATAAAAATATTTGGGAAATAAACATTCGAACTGGAATGCGTTAGGCGCTGGCTTCCCAAACATGCTGTATACAACATTGTTGAGATCCTGAGAGCAATTTGTGCTCCGCTCTTGAAGGTCTAAAATAAATTGTGTTATTTAAACATTCACCTGTTCATGTTAACATGGTTCTGTCCAAGTTTGATTATCCGTTATGATTTTTTTTAAACTACACCTATTTTCATTTTTGAGTAGGGGAAAATTTATTTCTGTTTAATAGTAAAACTTTTATTTTCGCAGACCTGAAATTAGATTTATTTCGTAATATGTTCCAAGATCCAAAATTTTTGATGGAATCGCTAAAAAGTTCAGGTGTGAAGAAAGTGCCATATCCAATCACGCCCGGCTTCGACTGTATGCGGGTGAACGTAACTTTCAAATTAGGTTTGGTCATAGCCGGGTCATGACACTTTTCTTACTAAAACTATGTGTTAATGCTTCTTAAATACCACTCTGGGCATTGTTTTACTCTGCCAAAGTCAACAATCGTAAATATTTTGCTAACTCGTTAATAAATGAAAAAAAATACCCAATAGATGAAATGAAATATATTTTAACTTAACTGTTTTCACAAATCGTTCCATCGTATCCACGAATACAGTCACATCTATATAAGGATGGGTCATCTTCGTTTTCCTTGCACTCGCCATCGTTTTTGCATGGATTCTCATCACATACGCTCTCACCTGAGACTGAATAGCACAAAAAACCAAGTGTTCATAATGAAAGGATATATTCGTCATTTTCAGATTAGGCCAAATCATGTGCCTGATGCATGATGCGAACGTAGCACGTTTTCTTTGTATTTTCTTTGCAACTGACTCGTTACTTGTGCAAGTATTTCAAAATGGATATATCGGATTTGCATCTGGTATATTTGTTTAGGTACTGGCAATGTTTTCAGAGAACATTTTCCACTGGTTTCAAATTACGTGAGACTCCTTGAATATTCGGACGAGTGTAGTATTGATATGGGGTTCAATCCCTGGTCATGCAGACACTAGGCCTTTGTTTGCATTACAAAACATATTGTGACCATGGTACAAAGTTGCTATCCAAATAAAAACTGAGTTGTGTTGTGTGTATTGATATAAGAATGCATTATTTCTCCAATGCTGTGATAAGGAATGATATTTTGCAGTGTCAAAGGTAAGTTACGTTCAAATAACAACGTTTAATGAAATAAATGCTGGTGTTTTCATCCTGATACTTCAATTGAAACATCCATCTATCTTATATGAGAAATATGGTATTTTAGGTCAACATTTATTTACTAGCTACATTACTAGATATTGTATGAGCATCATAAACTGTTTTACCTTTGGCCATTAAGATAATTCCTCTTACCTCTCACGGTGAATGGACAGACCTAAAATTTTTAATGAGGTCTCACTTGTTTTGAAATCTACTATAGTTTAGGGCATTTATCAAATGCTTTATTCTATGAGGGATGAAAGGTCAAAGAATTATTTACCAGCTGTCAGTTCTTGAAGCACAGCTGGATCACTAAGGATTCCATTCCTCACGGTGTATAAACGAATGACGTAATCGATCTCACGTGACAGGTTCGTTAACCTATACGATGTCATATTCGAATTCAAGTAAGCAGATTGGGCAAGTACTCCTCCGTCTTTGGGCGCAAATCTGCATGATATGAATAGAAATATTTTCAGCTTAGAATTCCAATTTTGGGAGGAACTATAGAGGGATATGAAACACACACAAATATATACCGTTCAGGTGTACCTCGGTCTGATTTTTACAAAATGAAAGTTAAGCATTTTAAGGAAAATTTAGTGCCAAATCTGCATAGGAATTACATCGAAGAAAATAAATAATCAACTTGGAGTTTTATCATCAATTTTGTAGGACTAGTTTGAGGACAAAAGTAGGTGAAACAAAATGTTTTATTTCTATGGAACAGTCTGCAGCTGCTAATTTATAGCTTCGATAACTAGAATTTGCTGTGTTACACAGAGAAATAAAATGGTAAAACTGCATGAAGAATAAAGTAAGCAATAGACCGTATTCAATATGACGTCAGCCACCAGACATGTTGGTGGACAAGATGTATACATTCCAGGACTACAATACATTCACCTGTCAATCGATCCATGTTTAGCGATTGCACAGGGATCATTGACAGGTGAATGTATTGTAGTACTGGAATGCGTCTATTTTGTCCACCAACATGGCTGGCTATTGAATACGGTCTATAAGTATACATCATGATATAAAATCTAACATGCATTATAAAAATGTAGTTTGAGCACAACGTTATGATACACTAGCTAGCTGAGGCACATACGAACGAAAATATCTAACACAGAGTGAATAGGGAGCTTTATATCCCTCTTAGTATTAGTAGCATAACCCTACCACTGCTCTCGTTTCTCCCGGGAGGAAGGGAAGGGGTAAATAGTCTGTAAATGGATAGAAGCTAAAGAAGATGGGACATCTTAGGTGGGATTAGAACCTGGGGCCCCCGCTGCCCCGGTGCCACAGTCCCATGACCAGGGATGGGAAGCCACGGGGGTGTCGGTGGCCCGGCCAGCGATTTCGTGCCCATGTATGTGCGTTCGTACGATGACGTCATCGCATCTTTTTGGACTTAGTGCATTTTCTAGACTCAGCTCAGTGAGTTTTAGTGAGTCTTGGGCGTGATAGGATTAAAAAGCTTGAAATTGAACTATTTTAACACAAAAGTGCCCAAGGGGTTTTCCCTCCCGTTAGTGCCAAAGGGAAAGGGTCATAAGACAACCCCAAATCAGCATTAAAATGAAATTTATTATTTGGGCTAAAAATTAGAGGTAAATCATTGTTTTCAATTTCAAAACACGCGAAAATTGGGCAAAAAGACGGAAAATTCAAATGAGCCTTGCGCTTACATCAAACTTTTTGAAAACTTAATTTATATTGATATCTACTCTAGAAGACCCAAATTACATAATATATATTTAGCACAAAACTTGCAGTTTTAGGCAATCCTGTATTTTTTACGGATTTTGCAAAATACACGTCATTTTTGTACAGTTACGGTTTTGGCAACTTCCCAACGTCAACAATTAAATTGTTTGTTTTAAGCACATAAAGGGTTAATTATTTTTAATGTTACTAATAATTGTTATTTACATGTATGTGTGCACATATATCAGGAAAAATGGCTTCGGTTCTTTGATTTTGAAAAATATTCTCAGCCGACTTCCGTCATCCCGTTAGTGCCTGCCTAAGGGGGGGGGGGGGTCCACGGGCCCCCCACTAATTAACTCATTAACGGCTTGGCCGATTTTAATTATTTTTTGGTATGAAAAGATAGAAGCGCATTTAAAAGCCAGACAAACAATTTCGACGAAAAAAATCCCACGCGTAAAGCAGCCAGCGCGAAAATAAATTTGGGGGTCCATAGGAAGCTCCCCCGGTCACTTAAGTCAGCGTCTTTTAAAAAAACATCCAAAATGGCCGGTTTCCTAAAAACCTGACATAGACCAGGCGGTGAAGGTCATTAATCTCAGCAATTCGGTCAACAGCGACCATTCTTGACAGGCAACACAATTTTGTTTATGCGCATGCGCATTATCAATTAAGCTGCTAAAGAGAGCGCGTGGCTCTTCAATCAGCTATTAAAAACTCCACGCGAGTACGATCTTCACACGCTTTTCTGTAAAGTCTCTGGCGTTGTAACCGCCCTGCTTCATGCTTGCTCGTGCATTGATTGTATGTAAACAATAACATACACCATCTATTCAAGTTCCAATTTATCTTTGACTTTTCTGATTTTGAGCATTCACAAAATTAGTGGAGAATGGTGCAATTGGACTATTTAATATCGTGTTCATCTGATTTAGATAAGTTTGTCAGCATATTTATAATATTTTAGAAGATTGAGGCATGTAAACCAAATCATGGATCTGTGATCATTCAAACTAATGTATTGCAGTATGGGAGATAGATTTGTGTGTTGTAGTTTTGTTGAATGTCAGAGTCCACTGGGGTTCATTGGTCCGAAGTACCGCAGGGTCTGAGTATGCGGCGAATCAGAGTCCATGGCTAGGCCCTGAGGTTCGAGTACATGGGAACCGAGTCCGAGTCCACCGGATGAGTCCAACAAGTCTGAGTGACTCGGAATCGCCAATTGAGTCCGGAAGCGTCCTGATGTTATAAACTCCACATCGTAGTGTGTCACACCCGCGTCAAATCTGAACCGATTGCGTCGTTCAAATTCGTGTCAACAGGCTTAGGAAGAAAGAAGAACCACTGAGCGGAATGTTCCAGACAACCAGATGTCCTGTTCACAAAGGAAATGTAGCCCGAAACCAATAACAATGGGGCTATCTACACGGGCACCAGATCGCATCAATGTATGTGGTACTTCAAGATTCCAGATGTTTGTGAACGTGCGTTGGACTGTCTGCACGATGCACATTTCATGCCATTACGCTGATTGTTGCGACAAATCAAATACGATCGGTAAGTGGTAATGGATACGCGCGTATTAGGTGTGACACTGTGTGATGCAATAGAAAACCACGATTTTAGAAGCGTTCCAATCCGCACTCCCTATATTCGATCTCAAGTTTGAGGGTGCCGTCACTGTGCGCGTTAGGTTTTGCACTCTAGAAACGCATGCGCTAGCCTTCATTGCAACACGCACGTGAATATAAAGGCAGCACAATCGAAATGCTAAAGCGAAGGCAGAGTACGTCATTAGTATAGTCACCCTCAATGACTCAAGGACCGAACAGAGTATCGCTGTGGGCTGTGCAGTGTCAGTAACACGATACTCCTATGATGTAATACACCCATTGCAGACAATGACCACAAATTGATCCGCTCGTGTAGATAGTCCCAGTAAGTGATGTGTGAGCATATAAACCCCCAAACATTTTGACCCAGAAACACAGTATAATGAGTAAGGGTATATGGTAATACTGAACTAGTAAGTAGCATATCTATGTTACAATTCACGTACAATAACACAAAAAAATACGTGATCATCAAAACATCAGTGCAATGCCAACCTAGCCCAGCCTTTTATTTCAAATCCAAAATCGCAACTACCGGACGCTCGGGCTCGCCAATGGGTGACGAGCTAAAGATAATAGTCCCTCTCTGTAACAAAACATCAGCACGTACTTTTACCTTCCCATGCAAACAACTACTTATGGTCTGCACGAAGAGATGAAGGCAACGGCATATTTGAAACTAAAATCCTAAAATATTCAAATTTCAAGTGCTTTTTCTCAAAATTCTTCATCACATTTTTGTGGGATGAGGAAAAGTGCTCAAAATAGCGTTTTCGGAGCTATATGCCAAAAGGTGGAGAGGTCTGTTTGGTGATTAAATGTAATCGATCGCCAGAGTGAGTCGATTTATGCGGATTATGTCGCCATGTGGTCTCAAGATATTCGCAACCTCTAAATTTCCCAATCAGTTAACGACGAACATTAATGACCTTCACCCGCCTGACATAGATATGTTTTTTTTGGACATTTGAATGCGCTTAAGGGTAGGTAATCCCCCATATGGTCCTGTAACTGGTAAATGCATATTTTTTTTAAAAGTTTTTGGAAACCAAATTGAAACATTTGAAACTCTGAACGATTATTATTGCATAGGGGCCCAGGAAGTTAATATCATTACAATACTCAGACGATGGCGGTCAAGCCGCTTTCAATAAACGGGCCCTCCGGGAAGTCACACACGTGACCGAAATTTATTTGCCTACCATGAACCCAACCAATCTAAGCGAAAGTGAAACATTTAGTTTTGGTTAGTTTGCGACAAAATGTGGTTGTTATCATTTATTATTGCAGTCTTGATACAAAAAAAAAAAAAAAGATATAGCGTATGTATAATTACAGCAGCCAAAGAGGAAGTTAATCCGTATTGGCCGTGTGGCAGCTCCATTGAAGGTTACAGATTCAGATACCATTGTTTGGTGGCGCTATAACAGGCGGAGGTCAAACTGCATCCAAAACAAAATCAAGGATTAACCAACTCTTCTGGTATGACAGAGACAGACTGAAAAGGTGTCCAATCGTTTGTTGTATAAGGTCATAACTCTTTGTTTACAGGGCTAGGTGCTCGGTCTATAAACTTATTGTTTGTTTTTGTTTGGTGTTGGTGGTTTGTTTGTTTCCTACTTTTTCTTTCTTTTTTTTCTTTTTTCTTTCTCTTCGTATTAACATATAGAGTAGAATGATGTTTTATCTTCAGTGAATTGAAGTACGGAGTTGGTGTGATATTAGGTTAGCTCTTACACACAAAGCACTGACTATAAAACGTGATTTTCTCTGGTCGTAAGCTATATTCCTTAATTTCTGTCAATTTATCTCGGAAAATGGTCGATTTATTTGTAAAAACAATATTGTTCCTGGGCAATCTTTCATCTAACAATGCTTTATTGTACTCTCTGCAGGCCACCGGCCCATTGAGAAAAATAATAGTAATTACAGATCTACCCTCAACCAATGATACTTGGGACAGACAAGACAAAAAATGGTATTCGTCCTCCACCAAATTGAAGGTCACACATCTGGCAAAGACCCTCATTACCATATACATCTTGTATTGCATTAAAATTGTTAGATGAAGTTCTTATTAATGTGATACATCGTCTGTGTTTGAAAAATGGCACATTTTAAATATACTCCTCAATTTGATAACCTGACTTAATATTCAAATAAAATTGACGAGTATTTGATTCTGTGTGAGCCTTCCAATCTTGAAGATAAACATCCTTACACCTTTCTTCAAAAACATTCAAAAATTGTGGACAATTCTCAACACCTAATTGATTTATCCAAACAAAACCAAAAATCCAAGACCATAAATATTTAAAATCTCTCTCACTTTACAGGGCGTCTCAATAAAAGTGTAACACTCGGAAATTGCTTGTTTAGGCATGAAATCGTGTCGTAATTTATAAAATTTCATGTCAAATTCAAGATAAAGGACCTATCTTTCCAGTACAATTTACCCCATCACGATAGCTTTTGTCAATCTGTAGATATTCGCAATTGTTTGCAGGTAAGCGAAATCCACTCTGTGCCACTTTTCAATAAAGCGATAGAAACACGTGTCTGAATAACATTTTCAAACAATAGCAATGAAACATGTGTAAAATGTGTGAAAACTGTTATGTAATAATTGATTTGCCACCCATCAATAAGCACTGGTGTTAGTGCATTGTTCTTATGATATCAATTATGTAACTATCCTATCATGCAGAAAGTGCATTCATCATGATCTTTAGCAATCTTGTCAGATGGATGTTGGTGCCTGAAAAAGAAACATGACAGCAGGAAATGGGCAACAGTTTCAGTTTACTCTTGATGAGAGAGTGTTCATGGTGTTGCAGTATCATGAAACGCGAAACGCTGCAGAAGTCATCAGACAATTCCAGTTGCAGTTTCCGGGTAGGAAATTACCTGTTCGTCAAACGGTGACAAGGAACTACCGGAAGTATGTTACCTATGCCACCAGTCACAACTTGAACTCTGGTAATTCGGGAAGACCAAAAACTGCAAGAACACAGCTGAATATCGACAGGGTACGGCGTGCTCTCCAAGCAGATTCCACCATCTCCGCCAGACTAACCCTCTTGCCGACATCCACAGATCATCATTCAATAGAATCATCCGCTTAGATTTGCAGTGGCATCCGTAAGTCATGGAACACAGACATTCCTTAGAGGACGGATATGACCAACGCAGGCTTCAATACTGTCACTGGCTAGTTAACCAGCAACCACGGTTCTTGTCAGATGTCTTGATTGGGGACGAAGCCACTTTTCCGATGAATGCCATGGTGAACTCTCGAAATTGGCGACGTTACGCCCCCAGAGGCAACCCTCCTGATGACTGGACTTATTACAGACCAGGAAGCAGAGAGAAATTCCTCGGGGTGTTTGGATTGGCATGATGGACAACGGGACATTTTCGGCCTCGCATTTCCTCAGAGAAACCATGAACGGACAAAGATACCTTGATATGGTTAATGACTTAGGCGGTGCCAGCCTAGCTTCTCTCTACGTAACTGGCGGTATTATCAGCTAACCTAATGCTCCATTAGGAAAGTGTGGTGGGTCCAAGATGACACCATGTCATCGTGCAAGAGCTGTAAACGACAGGCTCCAGGAACGTTTTTCCGCACGAGTGGTTGGGATCGGTCACGACGTTGAGTTTCCCCCGGATCTCCAGACCTGACGCCGTAGACTTTTATTTATGTGGGGATATTTGAAGAGCACAGTCTACAGACACCACCGCGAGTATCGCCAGAGGCTGCAAAGAAGATCACAGACGAGGTACGCACTCAGCCGCAGCAGAGTGCCATGAGGGCTTGTCGAGGCAATGCGTTCACGAGACGCACGCTGCATTCAGCGAGTATGTGGTATGTCGAAGGCAGAGGAGATTGAGCAGATGATAAGAACTTTTATTCTCATCCCATCCCAGCTATGGACTTTATTTTCAAGAACAAGAAGAACACTTAGATCATGGACTTAATTTTGTGCACAACGAAACAAATATTGAAACTCATATACTATACCAGTATTGGTTCAGGAACATATTTGCAGATATTGACTCATACGTTGCATATAGCATGTGAATTTTTGTTGTCCAAGTACATTCTCTTTTTGAGTGCAAGTAATGTGGCACTGATACGTTCAATTTATCAACTCCAAGTTGGGAATGTGCATATTTTTTATTTATGACTGAAATATTGTAAGAGATTCTTTAAAAATAAGTTATTAAGATTTATCAGGCAAAATATCTTACGGATGCTTTATTTACACACAATGCTATGTTTTGAAAATGTTATTCAGAACCGGTTTCTATCCTATATTGAAAAGTGGCACAGAGTGGATTTCGCTTACCTGCAAAAATTGCGTCTATTCCCAGATGACAAAGCTATCGTGGGGGGTAAATTGGTTCCTAGAAAATCGGTCCTTTATCTTGAATTTGACATCCCAAATTTTTTAATTACGACACGATTTCATGTCTACACAAGCAATTTCGAGTGTTACACTTTATTTTATACGTACTGCCCTTGATTGGTTTAACTTTCTTTTTCATCAGCGTTTCAAAAAAAATTATAGCATTTAAGTGGTAAACGCTCAATATCTATTCTCAAACTTTTAACGAGAAGGAAAGCGTTTTCTTGTAAACCTTGATCCTTTTTAATGGATGTCGACACAATTCAGCCCTTGAACTATCATTAATAGTTGAATATTGGATGCCAAGGACATTTTTGCAATATTTAGTGTGGACCACTTCATAATTTTGACAAGCATCAAGACCCCAAACTTCTGAACCATATAATAATATAGGCATCACCAATGTGTCAAATAAGTACATTTTAACGTCAGCATCAATGTAATCAATTCTTTGCATGAAACTTTTAATGTTGAAAATATATTGAAAATAATTGCCACGGACCAGGTTCCTCTTGAACTAATTTTAAGTCCTAAATAGTTGTAATAAGGGACAATCTCAACATCTCTATTTTTGTACGTCCACTTCTCATTTTTTTAACTATTCCACCATTACGGAACACCATGGCTTTTGTTTTATCAAGGTTAACTTCAAGACCCCACACATCACAATAATCACTCAGGGCATTCAACATATTTTGCAAATTGAATGGTGTGTCTGACATAAGCTCAATATCGTCCGCATAAAGGAGACAGGTAATTTCAACATCATCAATTTGGATGTTATTTTGGGCAAAGTGATTTACAAGTCCGTTAATAAAAAATGAGAATAATTGAGGTGAAAAATTACACCCCTGTCTCAGACCATAATCACAATCAAAGAAACCTGTGTTAGTAGTTCAAACACGATGAAATACCATCATAATAATTTATCAAAACCTCAAGAAAATTACCATTAATCCCAAATTGTTTTAGAATATACCACAGTTTTCCCCTTTTAATAAGATCAAATGCTTTGCAAAAATCTACAAAATCACAATACAGTCTATCACCTTTCTTTCTTAAATATTTATGAATTACAGTATGAAGTGTAAATAAATGATCTGTAGTGCTATAACCCTTACGAAAACCGGGTGTGGCAGGAGATATAGTCCTCCGGGCTCACAGTCCGGGAACAATGGTGAACAATAGGGCAATATCGATTCAGTTGACTTTTCACGCAACATTAGTTTCATGCTTTATTCCAGTGTCGTCTATGGAGCCCGGACTATGATACCTGCCGGACTATGATTACTTTCGCACCGGCTTGCATTTCACTAATAATTCCTAAATCATTTGACCAACTCATAAGGCGGTAGTTTAGCACAGAAGTAAACAATTTACTAAAATTTGGGAGAAGAGATAGCCCGATAATTATTTGGGTCATAAGTTGAACCCTTTTTATGAATTGGAATAATGATACTTTTCTTCCAAAGTTCAGGAATTTTACACTTTCTAAAATATTTCATTCTTCTTCTTATCGTGTCCAAACACTGTGGTTCTCAAATATGATCCAGCCAGAGATGGGTACAACGTCTGGCTGCTTCACTGAATTCCGCAAGGTCCTTGTTTGTGCATTGTTGCTCCAGTTTTTTTTTTTTTTTTTTTTCGGCTTGCATTTCACTAATAATTCCTAAATCATTTGACCAATTCATAAGGCGGTAGTTTAGCACAGAAGTAAACAATTTACTAAAAATTGGGAGAAGAGATAGCCCGATAATTATTTGGGTCATAAGTTGAACCCTTTTTATGAATTGGAATAATGATACTTTTCTTCCAAAGTTCAGGAATTTTACACTTTCTAAAATATTTCATTAAAAATATTTGTAACCACTGTGACAAGAATGTCCTTACACACTTTAAACATTTCACCGGGGATGCCATCAATCCCTGCACTTTTTGCCATTTTCAGGTGAAAAATAGCCCTATCAGCTTCATCATCAGTGATAGGCTCATTCAAAATATTAGCATCATAATTGCTTGAAGGCATATAATAATCTTCATCATCATTTGATATGTTGAAAGTGAATAAAGTGCTGAAATAATTAAACCACTGATTTGCACTGATAACATTACCAACTGGCTTAGACGTTTTTAACTTTGCAAGGAGTTTCCACAAGTCTTGTTTACAGGTGATAGCATCATATAATAAGCGTCTTTGTTCACACATTATAAATATTTATCTTGCGTCTGCAAGTATTTCTTAGACCAGTTAACACCCTACGTCACTTCTTTTGTTGCCTGCGAATCCATGCCTGCGAATCGTTATGGCCCATAGTATTAAAACTCTAACAGATACAATTGCCTAGTAGTGTGTAACAGTCAGGCCGACCTATTTCAAGATACCAGGCTCTAACATGTTTACAAACATTGCTGTTAACTGGTCTATAAGCACGCTTTTTGTATAAGCAATTCTCCAGATCGTAACGAGAATTACTTTGACGAAATTTATTCAATGCAGAACTTCTTGCTGAATATAACTTTCTACATTCCCTATCATACCATGGTTTATCAGTAAGACGATCATTTGTTTTAAATTTCTTGTTATCAGTGCATTTCATAGTTTTACCAGCCTTGTATAAAACATTACAAAGTTTGTTTACACTTTCATCAACATCACAATAATCAATACCCGGGAATCAATATTATCAAAGACAGCTTTGACGAACATCTGCACAGAACATTGGAATGAGTCTTTGCAGCTGTTTTTCCAGGTGTACTTTATTGGTCTGAAAAGGTGAACATTACTAACATCATCAGCAGCTGTCTGGGTATTGACATGCAAATTAGCTACAGATACTATAGGCATATGATCAGATTCAGGGTTTGACTCAACAACAAATGATGCAATATAATGTAAAAAAATTCATAGACGTAATAGCATAATCAACAACACTATTACCAGTGTTAGTTGCCTTCATAGTCACCATGTGTACGACCATTCAATATACGTAAACCAGTTGAGTTGTTGTAGGAAAATCGACAAACTTTCTACCAAAATATTAACAGTTTTATCTTTCGATCGTCTGGGTGAAATATCATCAATTGTATAATCATCAGGGACTGGAATGAAGAATCTATTTGTATCATTATCAATAAAATCATTTTCTTCACTATTTCTGGCATTCCGATGTCTCCAAAATGTAAAATAGTAAAAACAATATAAAAGGCTCGATCACTAAATCGAAGACAAGAATCAACATATCATATCTGGATCAGAGCTGTAACAATTTACTAAAAGACTTTGAAAATTGAAGCAATAAAATCGGTCTTGGTTTTTAAATGCAGTAATTAGAAAATTGGTGGAATTTCAGCTGAAAAATATCCAAGATGGCACCCGTAAGCATTATAGTTATATAGACAGTATAATACATATCTCGCCAGAAAAAGATAATTATGTAAAAGACAAGCTTTTAACACGTTTGATATAAAAGATAATTATATACGATTTAGTTAGAAGGTTAGAACATTTAAGGAAAAAAAACTTGAATATACACTCTTACTATGGAATCATTACTACAGAAAATTCAGCATACTTACGCTCATCATGTTCCACAAGCACAGTCAAATTTGCTGGCTCACTTCTGGTGTTGTCGAGTACAGAATAAAAATTGACCCCAAAGGTTTTCAAATCCAAGTTCGGATTAACCACAATATGATGTGTTTCTGTTTTGTTGATTGCTTCCTGGAATATACAATATTTTAACAATAAGGGCCTACCAACATAATAGGAACAACAATTGCTGCTGCTTCTGCTGCTGCTGCTGCTACTACTACTACTACTACTACTTACTACCACTACTCTGGTACCGCTACTACTACTACTACTAACTATTATATACCTCATAGATAGATCCTTTTATTCCTTCAAAACTTGTAAAAACTGCAGTTTTAACCAATCTTTTTGATTCGGTATATAAAAGAAATGGTTTTATTCGGGGTATGGTAAAAATTATAGGCCCTTGGTGATGTCAAAAACATACTATGCCCCTCAGCTTCTCTTCGTGGCATATAGTATTGTTTTTGAGATACCCTCGGGCCTATAATTTTCGGCGTTTGTAAAACACGGAATCGCCTAAATCGCCTACTTCGCTTAATTCTCTTTGTGTTGATGAATTTATCACAGAATATTTGGTTGAAACTTGTGGAACCAACAATTGCCTATAAAAACAAATATCTTTGAAATATAAAATTTTGGTGTGTTTGTCCCAAAAATCCTTGGTTGAAGTTTGTGAACTTACGCAGAGCAAAAATGTCGTGACTATTTGATCAAAACACAATCTCCTAACTTCCATTTCCGCCGTGGCAGAAATCTCAATAATTAGTCTCGGTCCCAGCCTGCATGGCTTCATTCCCTACTCGGGCGATAGCAAGCGATTGCAACGGAGTCAACCCATTCACCATCTTCATAAGTCTCTAGCACAGAAAAGTTTTATGAATCATTCATAAAACTTTTCTGAAAAGTTTTATGAATCATTCATAAAACTTTTCTGTGTTAGAGACTTATGAAGATAGTGGCGGGATGAATGGACGGTGTGAGGCTGTGAGCCTATCACCATGGGTAAATGGCGGTCAATTTAGAGGAAGTTGAGTGGGTTTAGATAGCTGTCAAAAGTTTTCATAGGAGCCTACCGTCCTGAGTCATATGCCGGGTGAAGAAGGCAAGGCAAAATATATGAGTTGACCAACATACCGTTCGCATCAAGTACGGGGCTTTATTGCGTTAACAACTGCATGAAGCTTTATTCCGTCAGTGAGTTAGGGGGTCAAATGACGTCAAAGGTGGCCAAACAAGACATTCCATCATTTTTAGTTAAATGTATATCAATTGTTTTTCAAGACTCTTCAGAGTGAAAATTGGTGAAGCTGAGCTGATCGAGTGATCAGATTCAATCAGCATGATCAGTATGGGGGGCCTACTAGACTAGATCTCCGTCTCATTAAAGGTGCTTGTTTCGATTTATTTCTATTGTGTTCTCTATGAGAGCCTTGCACTTGCACATACGCCCTATCAAGTACCGTGGGAAAACAAACTTTTTTTTTATGGTAGACGCAATAATGCACATTGCAAAGCCCTATTCAATACTGTGCTAATATTGCTGGTTACCATAATTCGTCGGTTTTATGTTTATAATATGGGGAATGACATGGATTTGAGGGCTCAAATATCAGGACGACAATGAGCAAAATTCGGCCTTTCATCTGATACCAAAATCGATAGGCCTACTACTTCCGGGTAAATCAGGAGGGGGTCTCAAAGACGATCGGAACACGCACTTTTTAAATAAGTCTGAGCTCACGGCTATCTTTTATTTTTGGTGATTATAGAATTACTAATCACTCACTTTTATCAATAAGAAAAATACGCGCGTCCGTCACAGAACGTAAATTTGTGCAGTCTCCACATTCATCATTACGCAGTGATCTTGCGTATATGGGATGATTATTTTTACTGATTTAGGGAGTCCTGTTTTCGCGCCAATGTTGAAATTTCGCGCCATCGAAGTGGAGGCCGTAGGGAGAATTAAGCGAATTAGGCGAATTAGTCGATTCCGTGTTTTACAAAAGTTGCAAACGCCGTATAATTTTAACCATGCCCTTTAGCAGTCAATATTTGTATACTAACTACTAACTACTACTACTACTACTACTACTACTACTACTACTACTACTACTACTACTACTACTACTACTACTACTACTACTACTACTACTACTACTACTTACTACTACTACTACTACTACTACTACTACTGTGTGTTGCTATTCTTCGAGTTTCGAGTTTCGAGTTAGAAATTTCGAGTTTCGAGTTAGAAATTTCGAGTTTCGAGTTAGAAATTTCGAGTTTCGAGTTAGAAATTTCGAGTTTCGAGTTAAAAAATTTGGAGATTCCAATTTGAAATTTCTACTACTACTACTACTACTACTACTACTATACTACTACTGCTACTGCTACTGCTGCTGCTGCTGCTGCTGCTGCTGCTGCTACTGCTACTGCTACTACTGCTACTACTGCTACTGCTACTGCTACTACTGCTGCTACCACTGCCACTGCTACTAAAACTGCTGCTGCTGCTACTACTACTGCTTATAATGTTGATCTTTAGCTAACTCTTATCAACAACAAATTTTAAAAAATGAAACAATAATAATTTAAATGTTTTACCTCTATTAATGTTTTACCATCGGGATAATAGTCTAGGATGTAGTAATCCAGTAAACCCGGGGGCGTGTTCCATGCTAGCACAAAGCTATCATGGCTTGTGAGCTGAAATAATACGTTCTCGGGTGGCCATGGCAACGCTGTATAAAATATGTAATATGACAAATGATGAATATGATGAGATATATCATTATAATACGTGATCAAGTTATAGAAATGACCACAAATATTTTGGAGATCTTTTCTTACACAGGGCTGTCTACAATGTACGTAGAAAACAAAAGTTGGAATATACATGAGTTTTAGTAATACTCCAATTTAGAAAGCATCATAGTGATATTCGTATGTAACACAGGGTTTTGGCATATTTACTATTACACCTCCATAATTTATTCTTCAAGATTATTTATTGCAATTTCGGATTCTGTTGGGCGAATATGTCTACAATCAACAAAATGGTTGAAAAGAACGTTTATTTTTGGACCTCCAAAATCCTCGTTTGTACACTTTTCGTTGGAATCGACCACACACACACATACACACACACCCACACACACACGCACACCCTCACACACACACACACACACACACACACACACACACACACACCCACACACACACGCACACCCTCACACACACACACACACACACACACACACACACCCACACACACATACACACACACAGGAACTACAGATCAATTAATCACTAAAAGCATCACTATTAAAATTTATATATTTATATATATACTTGAATTCCCAAGGCCTATAAAAATGAGCCCATAAATATAAAAATTCTAGCCCATAGCCTTTCATAACTTTGTTGATCTTCCAATGAAATGTCAAACATAATTAATTTTTTTTTTGTTGAAAATTAATTACATTAATACAATGCGGATTATAAACCTAATCTTGGTAATCTTGGCAAACATCGTCATTGGAATTGGAACTTTCTACAGGAAAACATCCGAAACGCTGCCTCAATTGTCTCATTCAAAACACTCTTAAATACTTTCTCTAATGTCACAATTGGCATGATTGGTATCGTCATAATTCATACTGTACATGTTACTGCTTTATTTATACATACATTTTTGTGGAAATAGACATTGTTTTTGGGCGAGGTGATTTTCTATAGATTGTGCGCGTAGGCTTGTGTGCAAATCATTTTGGAATCCATAATATCGCACATTTCATGATCATTATTGATAAATTCTAAAGACAAATCAATATGTTGATGTCCAGTGATTGCAAAAGTAAGGATATATCGCCCGACATCGGTTTTTTTTTAAGGCTGACTCAGAGATTTCTCGATGAGGGCGCACTGAATTTTCAAACAAATCGTTTTTTTTTTTACATGTACGTAATACTTTTCCATATGCTAATCACTGTGTGATTCCGTTGAATCGACGTTTTAAGAACGACGTCAAATCGATTTGCATTTTCGACATAAATAGTGTGTAAATTTCTAAAACTCTCGACGTCTTTTCGACGTTCCAGCGTCGATTACCCACTGGGATATATAAGCTCAAATCGAAGTCCTTCATGTAGAAAATCTAAACTTTGCTAAAAAATTCCGTTATGTTTGTTATACACGGTATCGTATGGCACTGTTATACTATGCCTATGCATAAATGTTTACTATATGAAAACGAAAAATCCGATTCATCTCTAACTTTGGAATTACGCGTTTTAGGTGACTATCTTTAGTTGTAGATGGCTATTTTTAATTACTACACAAAAAAATATATTTCGAAATCTCTGAGTCAGCTTTAATTTTTTACGGGTGAGCGTTTCGTTTTATTTCGAACGTTTTTTTTCTCAATAAGGTAAAACAAGATAACATCGAACGTCATCGTGTGTTTTCTTTACATTAATTGCTGACAGTATAAACGTCAACCTCTATTGAAAACTTTATAGATTTGTTCTAGTTACCAGTATCATGTATTTTTTTTTCAAATAACACACAATACGGTTATTTCAACATTGTGTTTTTATACTTGAAAGTGAAATAAAGAAAATGAACAAAATAAAGACTTTTCCAGTCTCAACTATGTGAATTCTGCCTGACCCGGCACGCATAGGGCCTAAAACGGCAGTGATTGATCTTATTTTTAAAGGGATTTATTGGCATGAATCTATCGGCACATATATAATGAAATATCCCTAAATAAGACGTGCCAGATGGTTTTCATGGTTTTCATTGGAGTATTCCTTGCGAAAAAAATCCAGATTATTCCGACAAATGTCACGACTGTACAACAATCATGGAAGCTGCCATCTTTATTCCATGTGCTATATTTACAACGCCGCACGCAATACCGAAACAGAAGCCAGCGAAATTGTTGTACAGTCGTACAGGGGGCAAAGACTTTGCAATACATCATGGGATTGGTCAGTGTTATAGTATCCTAATTTTGTGATTAAAATATTATTTTATGTGTTAATCTAGGAGATTTCTAGCAGGAAAAAGTACCTAATTTCATCATGCAGAAATAAATATGGAATTCCCCTAGTGCTAAAAGTATATTAAGAATAATCGAATGTGTTTATGCTTAGGCGAGATTCCCAGTTTCAGGAGCAAAGTATTGCCTCGGAGGGAACGATTAACTTGCGCACGGGTTATAAAATTGTCGATGGCTCATAAATTTTATAAGTGGAGCGATGAATCAATGATCATCTTCAGTTTACACACTATCATTTACAAACTACCAACAATTTTGCGAAATGTGCTGATTGAGTAAAGGACATGTACTAGAGAAAATACTCATGTGAAATCTATATATAGACCCTATTTTAAAAAACTCCCAAGTGAATCGTTTTCGTCTCATCAATCACATGCAATGATATAAAAAAATAATTTCTTGTATTTTAGCACAACAGTGAAGTACAGCAAACAATTTATGGTCTTTACGGTCTTCGTTTTTAATATCTTTCCGATATTTACCGGCACGGAAATGTTTGACCTGAAATGTACAATCTATGTCTATTTTCCCGTCAAGTAAAACGGAAGTTCTGTGAAAAGCTTCTGTTAGTGCCCGGGGGGGGGGGGGGTTCCTAGGGACCCAACCTAGATAACCACTTTCCCATGGGAGTTTGATCATGGCACTAACACAAGTAAATGGGGGTCATACGTAAGAACCACATAACCACAATAAAAATGAACATCCGAACTTTAACCTCAGGCCTATGGCCAATTGAAATTGTCACTCTCCCTCTCTCCGAAAAAAAGAAGTGGTTCGCATAATTTCATCCTCAGCAACTCCCATATAATGTTTTGAACATCAAAATAATTCATTATTCTACTCTCGAATAACCATTAAAATAATCATTGCAAAATATAGCCAAATTAATACCATCTTGTATTTTGTCTCAGAAACTTCAAATCACCTTGATTTCCCATAGACTTACACAGTTAGGAGCCCGCTCTTGATAAAATTTAAATTGATGCTATCAGCATATAAAAGGTATTTAAGTATTATTAATTATTAATTCAGAGTATCTATCTAAGCAAATAAATCCCAAGATTTAATTACTTTATTTTTTTAATTAGTAAAAGATCTGATTTTTCACTTCCGTTAGGCCATGGGGGGGGGGGGGGGGTTCCCCCCCCCCCCCCCCCCCCCCCCCCCCCCTAGGAAACCCCACCTAGATCACCACCTTTCCCAATGGGAGTTGAAATCATGGCACTAAACAATAATGGGGGGTCCCCCCCGTAAGAACCACATAACCACAAAAATGAAAATCCTAACCTTGACTAAGGAAGGCCTAGGGCCAATGTAAATTCCCCACTCTCCGAAAACAAGAATGTATGCCACATTTTCCCCTTCCCCAGCAACTTCCAATATAAAGTTTTTGAACCAAATAATTCATTATAATCTCCTCTAGAATAACCCCCCCCATGAAAATAAGTCATGCAAAATATAGCCAAATTAATACCATCTTGTATTTTCTCAGAAACTTCAAAATCACCTTGATTTTCCCAATAGACTTCACATTTAAGAGCACGCTTCTTGAAAAATTTAAATTGAATGCTATCAGCATAGAAAAGGTATTTAAGTATTATTAATTATTATTAAGAGTATATTCCTAAGCAAATAAATCCCAAGATTTAATTACTTTAATTTTTTAATTAAGTAAAAATACCTTTGATTTTCTTCCACCTTCCGTTAGTGCCCTGGGGGGGGTGGGGGGGGGGTCCCTAGGGATCCCCCTAATTTTGCTTAAATAAGCCGTGTGCGGATTTAATTTTTTTTTAGTATCAGGAGAAGCGTATTCATAATCAACCATTAGCAAAAAACTCATTGAAAAATTTGATTTCGAAACCGATAAATCGCAAAAAAAAATCAAATGTTGGGGACTATGGCAACCCCCCCCCCCCCCCTTGGGGGCACTTAAGTGTTAAGACGATATTGATCGATCATCCAGTGCTTATTGGCTATAAAAGATTTCCTCCCCCGTGCTTATAAATCTCCGTGTGAGTTTGTTTATTACGATGTGAATATTGCGTGCCGGCTAAGATATTTTTGCGTGCGACGTTTCCGCTCGTCGGATGCTTCCCTCCGAGGCAAAAAAAGATACTTTGCTCTGAACTGGGATCTCGCCTAAGAGATTATAATAATATATAATACTAAAATGTCGATTATATAACGCGCACATATCCCCCCTACGGGGTGCTCAAGGCGTTATTGCCAATTAATATTACCGCTGCCATCAGGAATCGTCACAATCATTTCGCTTCATCTAGACGGCTGCTGGCTTGGCGCACACTCTATCAGCACTTAGATTGTATTCCCCCATAACAGTTTACCCAATTATCGCTTGGGTCCACGAAGCCATTGAGACTAAGTAATCTTGCCGCATGACACAAACAAACGTTGGACACAATGGGGCTCGAACTCACGATTTTAAACGGTTCAATTATCACGAGTCCTGCACGTACCAGTACTATACCATCACGTGCTCTCCAGAGATCACCTAGATGAACTCGTTCTATGAATAGCTTGGGATTTCCCAAGTTATGGGGCAAGTTAAAGAATTGTGCATCATAAGATGATGACATTAGTGTGATGACATCAAAGATGTCAATTTGTGTGCGATCCAATTGGACAGTGCTAGCTATGTTAATGCATGATGCGCTGTAATCAGGCAATATCTTGTTCAGTTGGTAAAAACCTGTTGTGACATACAAGAAGGACATAATAAAAACCTTTTGATGAAATATAATAAGGAACATAATTTCGTTTAACGATTGCCAGTAGTTAATTTGAATATCCAGAGATGGTAGATTGGTGCTGTACCAGTGCTGATATTTTAGATACCACAGGAGCACGAAGGCTATTTGTCTGCTATCACCTTTCAAGCCAGAAGAGATTCGGTTTTTGGAACCAAAAAGTATTCCAGTTTGTGGTCCTAAAAGTGGACATTTGCGACAGACAGACTTTGTGGTAACACTTGGATTATTGTACTGCAGAATATTGGTGTCATCGAGGGACATATAGAAAGAACCCCGTCGTTTTGAACTGCTAGACAATGCCAGGTTATCTTTAGGGCTGCTCCGAAAAAAATAATAAATTTCTGAAGATGATTCCAATGGATTTTATTTTTTTGCAATATTGACGCTTTATGTTGTCCTTTTGGAGTCTTCGCTGTGAGAACATGCATGTCAATGTTGAATTGCAACGCTACTTTCAGCGTGAAATTTAATCACATCAGGCGCACCCAACAAGGCCATCCTGAGTATCTGCTGCTCGTTGACATTTTAGCTAACTGGGAATTTTTAAACAAACCGATTTTCTAGCTGATGTTTCAAATTTCGTCAAACCATTTAATAGAGCGCATTAAGAAAGCACTGCGACGCTATAGTTATTGCACTTTTCCAGTCAAAAAGAAACGTGAAGGTATATCTGACAGCTATATGCTTTAAAGGGACATAATGGCATGAAAAAAATGACCCAATGAAAAGGACCCTAAAATCACTTCCACGAGTTTGAAAACAATTTGGATGTTTACATTCTGTAAAAACAGGAACTTGGAGAGTTCCGGGGGGGTGGCAGTTTGTGGCAATTTCTGGAACAGAAAAGCAAGGTGTTCACATCCCTGACAGAATTTACAGTGTATCTAACATGTTTTGCGACACAATTCAAAAGCATTTAGACCGGGATCCAGGTATTGTACTTTAGGCTTGTAGTAAGATATTGATCTGGCAAGTGAAAGATGGATTAGGCGGATTAGCACATATACAATAGCAATGGTCTGTGAGCTGATGACAACATGCTTTTCAAGTTTGGTAAATGCTGGCAGTAATGTCAGCATCCTTGTTCCAGAAATTGCCACAAACTGCCACCCCCCGGAAATCTTCCTGTTTTTACTGTTTTTACCGAATGTAAACATTCAAATTGTTTTCGTGGAAGTGATTTCAGTAAGGATCCTTTTCATTATGTCAATTTTTTCATGCCATTATGTCCCTTTAAAGCAGATAGCTGTGAGATATACCTTCACGTTTCTTTTTGACTGGAAAAGTGCAATAACTAGCGTCGCAGGGCTTTCTAATGAGCTCTAATGTTTTGACGGGATTGCCAAAATATTTTCCAAGACCATCATACACATTTTGCAAGAACTGACAAATATAAGGAAAAATACAAAAAAATAGTTCATATATATGGTTCGCACACTCAGAGTTCAGACGGATGAAATACATGTATATTTTTGGTACGCAGTTTAGACGATGAATCATAATTGTACCAATGGGTACATGCCAGGTCCATGCCACAGAAACAAAATTGTGGTTGGTACATTTACTGCACCCACTTTGCTTGCTCCCCAGTGGCGTATCGGGCCTGCCCGCTCTGAGGGGGCAAATTTCCCAGTCTTGGGAAATTTTCCCTCTCAGGGGGGTCAAAAGGCCAATTTTTCCCGGTCAGAGGGCTAACAAATGGCTGATTTAGCATGATTTTTGCAAATTTTTTCCCGGCCAAAGTCTTGGGGGGGGGGGGGGCAACCTGCCCCCTGCCCCCCCCCCCCCCGCCTTGACGGAATAAAGTGCAGGGAATACTGTACTTTATTCCGTCAAGGCTGCTGAATTCAACTGGGAGCAGAAAAAGTTGGGTCACAAAATGTACCAACCCACAACATTGTATAGGTTCAGTGATCATGAAACAGATTTCAAAACAAGTTACTCATTGTCTGTTAATAAACATAAAGACAGGAATAACAGTTAGGATTTCGTTCACGTTAGTATATCATACAGTTAAATGTGTTATTCTGGCTGGCAATTTGGTACAAGACGGCTGACCTAGCTGGGAAAATATTTTATAAGTTCAAACCTAAGCTAACCTAGCTGGCTTTCAGGAGCAGAAGCGTCCCCATAGAGCCAGAACTGGCTATGTCCATTTTGGAATTTTTCGACCATCCATGCATGGGATCAACGAGTGTGAGGCCTACATATCAACTATCAAGTATAAGTAACATGAATCTGGAAGATTACTAATTATTCCAGTTTTTCAAATACTGCTTTTACTTGATTTTCTTATTTTTATAGCTATAATCAAACTTTAAACTCGTGTATCTCAAAATTCCATTTTTGGACATAGCCAGTTCTGGCTCTAAGGGGACGAGTGATATTCTATCAGGTAAGTCGTCAGGTGCTCCTGTCACAGCAGAGTAGACAAAAGTTTACTTTAAGAATATTACTGTATATTTGATTGTTATTGCTGTTGTAATTCGCCCTTCGTTTTGAACATTCAAATTCTTGAACTGAACAGAAAAAAATGATCATCGAACAAAAAAAAAATTGTTTATTCATATCATTTGTGCACAAGGCTCATTTGTGTTTGTGTTGAAAGGTTATTTCTGACCTTGTCAGCCTTGTAATGTCGTAATACCAGCGTGTTTAATCCCAAATTCATAGAAGATGGAAGAAATTACAGGGTAACTCCAGTTATTTTTTTTTAACCACGAAAATATATTATAAATAAACAAACAAATACAAACAAACACTATTATAAGGAAACTCGGAGAAATTGGCCAGCATTGAATTAAATAAAGACGAAAATACACGGTCTCGAACCCGGTCCTCTCGCTATCTAGGCGTGAGAGTTACCACTGTACCACAGAGGACTGTGTTTACGTGGATACTAGAGAAACGAGCGCTAATGTATTTCAGTCTTCATTTTAGAGTTTCAAGCGGCTACTTCGTCATAGATTCTGCTGGAACGGAAGTGAGGTTTCCGTGATGAGGACGTCCACTGTGAAGTCAGAGCAGTGGAATGCTTGTACGTTTGGAGTCAAGTAGAAAGAAAGAGCCGTTTCGTCCCTTTCGCCCTATACATAGATACCACAATTTTAGTATCATACAAAATAAGTTGGTTACACGAGGGTTGATTACACGCAACAAATGGACACGTACACGGGCAAACGGATGATATCCGCATCGTTCAGTATAGAAGCAAACATACTCACCGAGTTGCGCCGCTGTCGTGGAGAACAAAATGGCAACAATCCGCTTGAACCTTAACATGCATTTTTAAATATTCAGATAGGTATGCATTCGTTGAAGATGTTAAACATAAAAATGTTACCATTGCAAATGAGAGGTAATTATAATGGTAATAGGACAGCAATTGGATTTTTACGACGTATTCACACTGACCAGATTTGGAGTATTTCAAATCTGTGAGTCCAAACACACATGTGAAATGTAAGGCAAAGTTGCAAACAAATTGAGTTACAGATAATAACTATTGATTGAATTGAATTTTAGCAAGGGCATTATGCCTTATACATTGCAATAGACAATTGTTTGATTTCATTGGTGACTGATATTGTGAATACAGTATATAATACTAATAGATAAATGAAAAATATAGAATATAAAAAAAGAATATGTTATGTAAAAAAGATAGTTCAAAATGATTGCTACATTGAATGTTTTAGCAAAAGTTTTCATACATAACTAGATTTTGCTAAACCTAATATTTCTTTACTTAGCGGTGATGGTTCGGTAATGGAGCTGGCGTATTACATTGTTGTGTGAAAATATTTAAAGGTGGGATGGCGACATTCCAAAATTTTCTATTCAGAACTCGTTGTCAGGTGGGTTAATAAGGAGATTAGAAAACACTTAAAGGTGCCATTTCGTGATGCCAGCACCTTCTGTTTTATTCACGCTTCACTAGATATCCTTAAAAACCTGATTCACAAAATTTAGTTGATTCCGAGCTTGCGGTTTGTGTGTTATGCGCAAGTGCTTGTTTCCCACGGTCACATCCGCCAATGTGCGGAATTTCTGTCCGTTTACGGAAGGAAACGACCAAAAATTACGATTTTTTTTTACAGATGCGACCAAATTTGTAGACCGTAAGAATAGGTACAAGGATTACTTAGGCTAATGGTTCAGATGATATAAAACATCAACTTTTTTAGGCAAGTCGGGGGGGCGAGGTTTTGGATCACGGAAAATGCCCTTTAATGCCTAAAGGGAGGAGTCCATGTGGACTTCAGAGATTCAGTGGGTTTTTTTAGTGCGCCTGTTTTAACGCTAAATGATTTTGCCCAAGCTTTTAGGTAATGTCTAATATATTAGTTTGGGGTGGAAAACAAAGTCAAAATCGGCAAGGCGTTTGATTACTCATTACTAATAGCCGGGGGGTAGGACATGCAACCTACAGCAACAGCAAATTCAAAACGGCATGAACTTCAGTCGTAACCCGAGTGCTAGCCTGTTTCAAAGACTTAAATGGTAGGAGGGCGCTCTTAAGCATAGCGACTGGTACACACCAGGACTTGACTAAAGATAGGCCTGGTCACGAATATTTAAATCTAAATGACCGTTATGGAAATTACCCCCAATATTTTGCAGCGGGTTAATCCACTAACCCCGACAAATTTGAAGCCAATTAATTTTTTTCTTAATTATCATGATATACTAAGATCTTTTTGACACAAAGGTTTTAAAGAGATGATTTTTTAATGTCACGGGGACTGAGACTGCCATATTAATGCACAGAGCAGTTCCCCAAATTAACATTTGGAAATCCCCAATGCCCAAATCGAGCAGATCGTGTCCTACCCCCTGTCATACACTAAAAAACATTTTGGTGGCGCTATTCAAAAAAAAAATTGTTTCTGGCCCTTAAAGTTGTACTGGAGTAACTTTTGATTTTTGTTTCAGCAGTAATTTATTTTGTTGTACTTGTATTATGTGCAAAATTAAAAAGTCGGTCGGGTAAGTGATTTTTCATTTTTTGGGCGGACTGAGAATTTGCTGCGCGTCATAAAGATCGGTTTTTGGACCACCATTTGAATCTTGCATAGCGATTTCACGTGTTTCCCTTGTTTTGTGCTCGTGTTAACTGTACCTCATCAATGACCATGGTTTTTGGTTTATAAAAAAAAACTCCTGACGGCAACAGTGGTTGTGAGAGTTTTTGAGAGAGTTATAATATTTTAAGCAAATGAAATCCAAGTTTTAACTTTCATTTTTAATTGGTAAAATATCGTGATAGTTTCCCCCACTTCCGTAAGTGTCGGAGGGGGGGGGGGCTAGGGACCAAACCTACTAATTATTCTAATGAAGGCAGTGGGAGGATTAAAAAAAAAAAATTGTGACAGGAAAAGCGTTATTATAAATCAGACAAATAGCAAACAATTCATTGCGGAACCGAGAAATCGAAAAAACAAACAAACAAATGTTGAGTACTATGGAACCCCCTGGGCATTAAATGTAAGATGCAATATTTCTTTGAACGAATTTCAGGAATGTACATGGTTTCTATATGGTCTTTCCATGTGAAATTTCATCATAACAAACGCCTAAAATTTGGTTAGTTTACTCTTAAACTATTAAAAATTTCGGCACCAATCTGTAAATTAGAGTTTTTTTGAGGTGTTCCAATAATCAGATATTTGTGTTGTTGCATCACTGAGAGGTTTATTGCCTTGAAACCAGTTTGAGACTTCTTGCTACTCAATAATTTACAATGGCAAATTTAATTGATCAGCAAGATCTTTGTGGGAATTAAGTATGCGGGTATCATCTGCAAATAGAATGAAGTTAGTACATGAAGCTAAATTACTGATATGTGATAAGATGACCAATAATGGAACAAATATAGATACTCGCGGGACTCCAAAAAATTGTGTGTTCAAAAGTATTCGAATGTGCATGGATAACTCTTTCAACCAATTAGTACTATGACTCTGAATCCGTACACTCTAAATGACTTGACATGTTTAGAGATTAACCCTCTAAACGTTTTAATCTCCTAAACATGTCAAATATTATAAACACCAAATTTTTTTTAATTTCTAAAAACACCAAAAGTTTAATTTCTAAACCCCATGGTTTAATTTCTAAAAACAAAAAGGGTTTAATGCTAAACATACCATCTAACACCAACCTGCCTTACACTTTCTAACCCTGTTTTACAGTGTTAATGTTCAAGTTATAGAACAATTATATCTTGATGTATGGGATTTACTTTATCAAGGGTTGTTTTGAAGTTCCTCGGCATTGAAAACATTATCAGTTATCGGTTCAATGAGTTGATCTAAATCCGAATGTTTGTCATTTAAAAATACCATTCTTTTTCTAATTCAAAAAAATATATCAAATATTAAGTTCTCAAAATGAACAACACAGGTTAGAGGCCACTTATACTGAACGTTTAATGGAGTACATCTGGACGTAAGGACACTATCAGTGATTATTAGAAAAGGGCAAATACTTGAAATGTATAGAATAGCTTAAAAGTGAAGGAATTTTTTTATAAGTCTGTATAATTCTCAAAGTTATTTTTCCAACTATAGAATTGACAGAAAAGGAAGAAGTAAAAACGGCGTGTTTCAAGATACGATTATCAATTCTATACGGTGGTGTAGTAAGTGTCAGTACGGCGTACGTTTATGGCTAAAATCGATTTTGTCCATATTAGGATGCTTCTGCAATTCTGGTCTTATCATTTGCAGGGTATGTTTACTTGTTACATTTCATTCAAAATCTGATTTTTGCTGATTTTTTCGATTTCTGATGTAGCAAATCAAGAGAGGGTCTTTACCCTTGTTGTAGATAGGAATAACTTAGCTTCTAAGACGGTACCTTCCTGTTGAGTTGACAATCAAATATTTGATAAAGCCCCCCCATGATCGGAAAGTTCAAAATTTGCTACACTTTTAATTAGGTAGTTGTTTATGTTATGATCGGGGCTTATTTTGGTCCATTTTCCTGGCTTGGTAATCTTAAAGGTGCAACGCCAGATTTTGAGGAATCATTGTGTACATTGTAATATCATATAGGATAGCCACTCAATAGATTTCTTACTTTACTTTCGCTACAGAAAATGTTTAAAAGATAGACAGAAATGTGATTTTTGATTTGCTTATATTTCAATATACAAAAATATAGAGCTTGGCCTTGAATTATATTTTGCCCCTTACTAAATTAGAAAAAATTTCACAAAATTTTGTTATTCATTTTAAAAAAACATTTCTCTGTTAATTCCGTTCATATGGGGAATTTTTTATGCGAAAGCTTTACCCCAGTGCACAAAAAATCAGCATTTGTTATTGTGGATAAGGAATCTTTAAATACTAGGGCTCCAGCCGGACTATCTCCTTTACACCGGTATCAAATCACCTGATTTTCACGGGAGTTTCAACAATTTCGATCTTTATTTGATATGGAAAAGATCTTCAAAACATCAAAATATGTATCACGTGGGGTCATTTTAACGTGTTCAGTGAATGGGGAGCATTATTTGGGTTGGTGTGAGCTCTGTCGGGTCATTATAACACGGCCCTGGTCATATAATGTATGAATAGACTATGAATGAAAATATTGTTAAAAGCGATAAAGCGAGTTGCGGTGCAGGAAGATGCTCTCGCAATCACGCTTAATTAACAAGGTGAGGTTGCTAGTGTAACTTTCTGAAAATTAGGGAGATTTAGATACTATATTGTGGGATAAAAGATGAATTCATCGCATCAGGAGGGTGGATGAGGACCGGGCAAGATATGCTGCCAGTACACGACACGTCTCAGGGAACTACGACAAGCCTGCGCCTGCCGAGGTTGCTCAGATTCAGCATTTATATTGGCATGCTCAGATTATTCAGCCAAGAGCGGGTCACTCGTTGTGATTTTAGGTTCCATTAGTTCGCAATGCAAACCTACATATACGAGCAAATCGGACGAAGATTTGTACGGACCGTTCGTTACGGACAGCTCTATTTGCGAGTACACATCCATAAGGCCTATGATATTGCCTATATGAGGCCTAATTATCAACGTCATCACGGTTAGGAAGGTCCTTACTAGTTATTACTAGGTTCTATGCAATTTTAAAGAAAATCAATGCTTCACAAAACATCGCTTTTTCTTAACCTTGGATATGATAACAACTTCATATGTAATTATTATTACAAACTGAAACTTCTTTTCTAAGAACATGCACAATTTCTGAACGTACCTTCTCTCAGTACGGGGTTTACACAATTAGCTTCCACAATTACAGCCCCCCCCCCCCCCCACCCCCCCCCCCACACACAACATTATTGATGGCCTCTAACAACGTTGTTGGATAGGAGCCTTTTGATTAGTTATTTAAATATGAGTATTGTTTAAAATTTAATTGTAAAAAATTTTTTTTTTTTTTTTTTTTTTTTTTTTTTTTTTTTTTAAATTGTTGTTTTTAAAAGTATTTCATAATACAAGGTTTTAATGTTGCTTTTTTGTTTTTATTGTTTTTAAATTTTTATGTTTGAGTCTATACACATCCTGCTGCCCATTTTTGACAATGCACCATTTGATTGGTCAGTTTACTGCCCATGATTCTGCAATAATGGGTCTGCGAATGCATTTTTCATTTAGACGTTTTTTTTTCCGGTTCACCGATAGAAATAAAGGGTTTGCAGTATTATCTCTGGGCTTATAATATATCCTCGGCCGGAAAAAAGTAAAAATAATGGGACTCGGCTGCGCCCTCGTCCTTATTTATTTTTTTTCCAAACCTCGGACACATTTCGCCCATAAAGGATACGGCATCACCCAGTGGGCATAGCTAGGGAGGGCAAAGGGGGGGGGTGGGGGGCAGTGCCCCGGGGCACCTCAGGGGGCGCCGGAAATGAGCGTTGGGGGAAATAGAAAATGACAAAAAGAAAACAATAGCCTACCGTTGTTGTGGATATTGTTGTTGTAAAAGGACAGATAATGATATAATCGAGAAGCTCTCAGAAGGCAACTCAAATAGGATCAAACCAAGAGCTTCCGGGGGCCCGCCCCCTGGACCCCGTCATGGGCAGTATTAGTTCATATGCTTCAAGATAATGCATTATAAAAATGAGACCTCTCCCAAGGCACTCAAACATACTAACACCCGAGAGATTCCGTGGGCTCCGCCCTGAATTGCTTTGCGTTAATGAGAATAAATGACGGAGCTCTCCGATTAATGCACTCACACAAGCTAAAACCTGAGGGCTTCGGGGGGATCCGCCCCCTGGACCCCCATCAGGGGCCAGTATAGTTCATCTGCTTCAAGATAATGAGATACTACTGAGATCTCTAAGGCAGCCGCACTCACATGCTTCCGGAGAATCCACACCCCCCCCCCCCCCCACCAGGGACCAGTATATAGTTACTCGCTTCCCAAAGATATGAGATAATGCGAGCCCCGGTGAGATCTCTCGAAGGCACTCAAACATGTAAAAAACACGAAAGCTTCCGGGCTCTTGCCCCCTGGGGACCCCCGCAAGCGGCTTTCCCCACGGCCACTTTAGGCGGTTGCTGTTCATTATGACCGAAGGGATTCGATTATTCGAAGTTCGATAATCCCAGAACATGGGAATTCCTATAAGTTTCAGTAATCCAAAGTTCTGTAATACCAAAATTTGTTTCAAGTATTCCGAAGGTGTGTTATTCCGAAGGTTCGTTTATCCAATGGTGGTTAATCCGCAAAAATGAAATTACGTTCGTTGATCCGAAAGAGAATAACCTAAAGAATTCTTAATTAATTTTTGGATAATAAAACGGAACCTTTATTCTTTTTCGGTATAAACCAAACCTTGGATTAATAAACCTCGAAAAAATGAACATTCGGATAAATGGCCCTTTTGAATAATGAATTTTCGGATAAACGAACCTTCGGAAGAGCGATCGTTTTCAAGCAGCCGTTGAATTATATCGGAGAAATCTCCGATAATAATAATTCTAATTAACAAAATTCCTTCGTTTGTGAGACACAGACATTTTCGCGCTAACCATTCACAGGTCTAGTTTACTAGCAAGTTACCATGAAACCGTGTAAAAATCTCAATTTTTGAAAAATTGGGGCGCTCTTCCAAAAAGTGTGCTATTCTGCTTTAATGGCCAAAATGAAGTTGTAACATGTTCAACGAGGCCAGGCTGAAAAATTGCAAAAAACTGAATGTACAAACAAATTAATGTTGTGTTTTAGTGGCCATTTGATTGTTTTGAGTGTCTACAAAAATGCTCATGCTATCGTCTGGCATCCATCGGATTCAGAATTAGCATAAAACTGGGTAGAAACCGTTGAAAAAAAACATTTTCAGGGTGAGTCAGAAAAAAGTTTTACACCAAATTGAGGGATTTTTTTATGAAGAAGAAAACCTTAACGAAATTTAACCAAATTAATTCTGTGTTAAATAGCCTGTTAATCAGCTTTACAATTTATTGTTTTGGAAATCGATCAAGCCATTCAAAGGCTTACAGTTATATTATGAAGGTTATCACATTCAAGGTCCCCGAACAAAATTGCAACATTGACTGTACACAGCGGACTCAGGTGTTTTAAAATTTACAGTGTTGTAAGTTTGTAGATCTTTATATGAATGTTTACTGCAATTAGATTTAGCTGGCGGAATTGCAATTAATAAAATAATAAAATAATAATAGAAATAGTTACTTTGAAAACCACACAAGCGTCACAGCTGAAAATTAAAAAAAAAGGCTAATACAGTTATGAGGCCTGCGGTGAAAAAAAACGATTGCAGGAAATGGTGAATCAAGAAGTTGAACTGCAAAATGTTCAGCAGACAGAAATGTACAATTGAATGTGGATGTTAATGAAGATTTGGGGTTTTTAAATAATAAAGCTTGGGATTCAATTTCTTTTATGTTCAGGTAAATGTTTTGCATTGCCTCACTTAAATGCATTTCATCACTTCGCCAGTGTCCCGCTTTTAAAGACATTTTGTATTATTTTTTTCTGTTTCAGGTGTACTTGGGTCTTTAAACATTTTTCTGCGTCTAAGGTCTTCAAACATTTGGCCCACTACTTAGAAGTTCATCCGTTATGTCTATTGCCATGACCTAAAACCAGTTTCTGCTAAAACGGAATGCGGAATAATCATTAAACACCAGTAAATTTGTACACGTCACTGTTACTCCAAATCACCGTCACAATGCAGGGATATAAACCATTTACTTGTAGGTATTGTGCGATATATTCCCATTCATTGGACAAACTGAGGCAGCATATTAAAATGCACAGGCAAAAGTATCAATGTTTGCCGGCAGGCGTGAGTTGCTACAGCACGCAGCAAGAACAATCTCATCGGTGGAAACACTCCAGGAAATGCTTCGCTAAAGGCCGGAATGCGGCAATAAGTGTAACGAATTACAATACAAAGAAATGTGTAACAAGGACTACCAGAGTGAAGGAAAAATCATATCAGTGCGAGTACTGTCAGAAATTGTTTTTATCAAAAAATCTTAAAGCACACATTCGGACTCACACGAAGGAGGAACCATATCGGTGTCAGTATTGCCGGAAATGCTTTTCATGTAGCAGCAATCTGAAAAGACACATTCCGATTCATACAAAAGAAAGGAACCACCAGTGCCAGTATTGCCAGAAAAGCTTTACATGTAGGAGCAATCTTAGAAGACACATTCGGATTCATACAAAGGAAAGCAACCATCAGTGCGAATATTGCGGGAAATGTTTTATAGTAAGGGATAAACTTAATACACACATTCGCAGTCACACAAACGAACGACCTTACCAATGCGAGTATTGTCAGAAATGTTTTTCACAAAATGGTGGACTAAAAACTCACATTCGTACTCACACAAAAGAAAAACCTTACCAGTGTCAGTATTGTCAGAAATGTTTTTCACACAAAAGCACACTTATAATTCACATTCGTACTCACACAAAGGAAAAACCGTATCAGTGTGAAGTTTGTCAGAGGTGCTTTGCTCGAAAGGTGGCTCTAAACGAGCACATTATGACTCACACGAAGGCAAAACCGCACCAGTGTGAGTATTGTCAGAAAGGCTTTGCACGAAAATGCCACCTCAAAAAACATATTTTAATTCATACTAAGACAAAACCTTACCAGTGTGATTATTGCGAGAAATGCTTTGCACGGAGTCGTGATCTTAAAATACATAAAATTTGGACACACAAAGAAGAAACCCTATCAGTGTGAGTATAGGGAATGTTTTACACGGTGAGCATTGTTAGATCTGAGATGAATATACCAATCATCTCAGGTTAGATATTTTTACACGCAAAGAAAGTCTATACGCAAATTCAGAATCAAGAACCAACAACATTTGGAGAGACTGTTTTCAGTGTGACGTCAGTCACCAGCCATGCTGGTGAACAAGACGGACACAACCAAGGACTCTAACAATTAAGCCATTCATTCGATTCACGTGTAGTATTTGTACACTAGTGACAGGTGAACTGTGCAGTGCTTGAAGGCGCCTATCTGGCTAGGTATTGATTAGGTCTGTTGTAGGTGTGTGTTTGTTCTTTAAGGTGCATTTCGTGATTCCAGCACCTTCTGTTTTATTGTTCACAAGATATTCTCGAGAAAAGATTATTCACAAACTTTGAGTTGAGTCCGATCTTGCGGTTTTGTGTTATGAGCAATTGCTTGTTCTGTACGGTCCCATAGACCACAGTGCTGTAATTTCTGTCCGTTACGAAAATTGCAAAATTTTACAAAATACAAAATTGCGAATTTCTTACAGATACGATTTGCACGTACGATTAGGTGCACATGGATTACTTAGGATAACGGTTCAAATCTCAACTTTTTTGAGATAAAACGGGGGGCGAGGTAGTGGATCGCGAAATGCCCCTTTAAGTAATCGGATTATAGGATGTATTGTCCACATTACATGCGTACTTTGGGGGAATTTTTAGCAAAATCAAGGACACCTTCTCTTTTATCTTTTGGCCAAAATAGGAAACTATCATATTGACTTTGAATAGAAAACTTCCATGAACGGACCTACAAAAGGAAGTTGTAGGTCATTTGCACAGCCGTACTACTAGCGCGGGAGTTAGCAGACATTTGTAACACAAATAACCTGGTATAGTTTCAACATGACTGGATCAATTTAGAAATTGACCCCTGTGTAATCTTTGTCTAGACTCGGACCTCCTCCTTAAGGCACTATTTGCACCACTTAATAATCACGTTCCAGGGGTCCTTGTCAGGCCGTCTACATATTTTAAAATTACTCTAACCGTTTGAACTCGAGATGTGTTACAAATGTCTGCTAACTTCCAGGCTATGCACAATGTGGCAGTCATGGACCACGGAGACACGTTACAGAGATTCCATACACAAAATTGGCCTTTCGATACAATAAACTTTATCTCCCTGGCTTGAAAAGCAGAGGGGGGATTTTGCGATAGAGCACACATGTCCGTATTATGTATGTACGTGTGTGTGTGTTTCATTTTGGTTAGGTTTTCGTTTTTTACGTCTCCTTCGAAAACTTTAAGTCCTATTTACACCAGACTCGGGGTTAAGGTGCAATAGGGGTTCCTTCATGTGAGGATGATGTCAAAGGTCATGGACCAAGGTCAAAGGTCATCTGTGGTCATGTTCCAGACTGTCGATCTTGCCAGGGGGATGACGCAAGCTTATTTTCAGTGTTTTTGTACTTATAATATCAACCTGTTGAATACAGCAACTTGACTGTAAAGAAAAATGAATAAAACAGCTTAAAACCGTTTACTTCAACCACAAAGTATATAGTACATACAATCTGCAGTACGCCGGTACGGGGACATAGAACCCACCAAGTATTTCATATATCGATGGATGTATTGATAAAAAAACTAACGTCAGCACTTTCAAAAACATATATAAATTTCAAAAAGAGGTTGAAAACATTACATTGTGTAATCAAAGCCTCTATAAATGGGCCGAAAAAAGGTGTTATTCAGCTGTAGTTCTCTTATTGCTTGCCCTTGCATTTATATGGCTCTTCATCAATACGACATATTTTTATCAGTATTTATGTATTTCTCTATCAATTGTATCAAAGTGTTCGTTGCCAAAAGTATGTAAGTGGCCATGTAATCTATGTATTATAAGTTCATTTACATTGTCATACTTTATCTATATACATTCAAACTGTATTTTGAATTGAATACAATTGTATACATGTTTTTGACAACTTATGGTATATAATAAAGTAATTTTAAAACAAAATCGTCGCTGGGTAGGAAAACCTATGCATTTTACCTTTGAAACCAAAAGCTTCTCTGTGAAAATGGGCCCACTTTCAAAAGCTCCTATGTGCATATTTACCGGCAGCATCAAATGTCCTATATGTTCACTTTGAAATCCCTTTTTTTAAACTAGTGCAGTTAATTTATAGAAAAGATTTCGCATTACCAAAAAAACAGATCAGTATGGTAACTAAGCATTAAAGCAATATTAGCACATTATTTGAAGAGCGCCCTCAATTTTCAAAATTTGATATTTTTGCACAGTTACGTTGGTAATTGTCTAGGAAACTATACCTGCGAACGAGAATGCTAAAAAATGCGTATTTATCACAAAATAAGCGATTTTGGGATCACAGATTGGACTTAACGGCAGAGCTGGAAATGCTACGTTTATGTCCGTCCATGATGAAATAGTGCCACCTCGAGAAAATAACCTCTAACTTGGCTTGCCTGAACTATTAAAACAACTAATGGATGAGCGTAGACACGTACATGGCGCTATTTCCCGGCTATTTCACATTGGAAGGCCGTTTCCAGCAGCCGTTGTATTATTATCGGGGATCCCCGATAATAATTATTCTAGTACAAAATTCCTTCGTTTGTGACACACAGACATTTTCGAGCTTAACCAATCACAGGTATAGTTTACTAGCCAGTTACCAATGCAACCGTGTAAAAATCTCCAAATTTTTGAAAAATTGGGGGCGCTCTTCAAAACACTGTGCTATTCAATTCAAGTTCAGGAGTATTCATACTAATATTGCTTCTTTGATTTTTGTTGTAGACAGTTTTGATTAGAAATGGAATTTTGCACATAGGTTTTGAAAACAGCGTCCACTGTCACATAGCTTTAGATCTAGATTCAAAGGTCAAATGCACATAGAAGATGTTTTCCTACCCAGCGACGATATAACGTAAACGATTGTGATCGACTTGATTCAAATTTTAAAGGTGCGTGTTCCGATCGTGTGTGACCCCTGACTTACCTGGAAGTAGTATCGATTTTGATATCAATTGAAAGGCCGTATTTTTCTCATTGTCGTCCTGAAATTTGAGCCCTCAATTCCATTTCTTTTCAAAGATATAAACAAAAAACCCACCGTATTATGGTTAACCATCAATATTAGCACAGTATTGATTAGTGCTTTGCAATATATTAAGGATTTTCAGTGATCAAAATACACTAGATTCTTATAATTAAAGCAATAAGGCATGAGATATAACGCGTTTGGAATCATTCCTCTAGACTATTTAAGTGTATAATCTTGACTGCGTCCGGATGTTTTGGAAACGTCGTTCTAGAGGTGTTTCAAAGAACACTTGCAAGGCTGTTCAATTTGTAACAGATTTTGACATCCCCTACAGAACATATTTTTAAATTTAGGTGTTCTGGGTGTATTCTTTATCTAACTAGAATTTCGCGTTCTCGGCTTTCGCGATTCGTGACGGGGGGTTGTTAGGTTCCTTATCAACTGTGACTTGTAGGTTAGTAAACTTTTTGTTACCTACCTAGGGCCCCTGTTTAAATACCCAGGCCCCTTTGCACTTAAGTGTCCCTTTAATGACCTCCCCAGAGTCCTAGGTCCTAACTGCCACATCTGTATCATAGCCCCTTCCCAGCTGCCACCGAGCATCCATCTCAAGTAGCTGTACCAATTCTCCTGCATCTAACACCGGCGCCCCTTTCCCAACTAACCCAATATGGCCATTTCGAATACTCATGGTCTCGTTCAGACACAGGATCTTTTCTGAACTAACCCATATTTCCCTTTCCAATTACCCCAGTCCACTCCCCAACTATCCCATTTTCTCCTTCAACCACCGGGTCTCCTTTTCCCGAACACCCCCTTTCATGCCTCCTCGACAGCACTCCAGCACTGAGTTTACTTATACTTCCAGTTGAAGCATAATTTAGTTTCTTGATGTCCCTTTTGGGAATTGTTTGCCACAGAAGCTTAAATTTGAGCCGATTTTGAGTTCTAAATCCTGCATATTTCCTCCAAACCCACTTCCTAAGGCCCAAGACAAAAATCAGTCCCAAGTCCCTAAGTTCAAAATCTGGCAAAACACACATCCTACCCAGCGTGCCCTCCGGTCTCTCTCGCCCTCCACTCTCATACTCTTCCTTTTTTTTCTCAGCTGAATTTGAACCAAATTTTAGTTCAAAAAGCTCCCAAGTTTCCTCCAATTTTTTCTAATTCTAAGGGGCCTATTAAAAGACAAATCAGTTCCCAACTTTGAAGTTGGAAGTCGGCCTCACAAATCCGTACCCAAATAAGTTGAGTGCCTGCTTCACCCCCTCACTCTCATACTCTCCACTTTCTGCTGATTTCTTTACAGCCCACATTTTCAATCTACATGTACATAGTCTTCCAAATACCTAAAAAAAACTATATTGACAACATGTCATGTTTAAGATATCAAATTGGACTGATTTTCTCATTTACAACATTTTTTGGATTATAACGAACTCTATTCCCAGCATAAGCAAAATTATTTAATTTTATATGACCGATAGCAGGGAACGCCCACCGTGGAGCAAGCACTTATTGCCAAGGACAATAAACAGATTAAATGCATATCCCACAACAAAATATGGGACCTTGATGATCACATATTTTATTCTGCTATATGCCTTGGGTTGAGATGATGTGACCTATGATGTCACATATTGACATTCAGGACGCCCCCTGTTGTTTTCTGGCAGGCAACATATTACAGTCGTTTTTTTTTTTTTTTCAATGACCAGACCACATAAAGATTCTGGTCATAAATGACTTGCAGAACCCTTTCTTGATCTAAATCGGTTAAAAATCAATTGGTCGCATTAGGCAAGATGCTTAATATGATAGTTGGTATTATTTGAATTTGAAACCAAGTTAGGAGCAGAAAAAACGAAATTTCCCTGTGCAAAAGTTATAGGAGCTTCTGCCTGCCAGTTTCTCTCTACACCAAACAGGGGGCGCCACCACAGAAAACCAAAATGTCACATCATCTAACGGAATAAGTTTGACACGAGTATTAGGGGATATGGAATTCATGACTTGATTGTTCTTGCAAAGCAATTAGACAGCAACAAAATTAGGTGGTTATCTTTTGAGATTAGAATATTTAATCTATTTCACCAATCCCATAACACCAATAGATTAGACCTCAACTGCAGTACAAATTTGTGATGCTACACTATTTTACCAGCACTTAAGTGGCCAAGGACAAAAACATGATTATAATGCATATCCCACAACACAAATTATGGACCTTGTATGATACCTATGTTATTCTGCTATATATGCCTGTGTATACGAATAATTTGACACGATGTTTTATGGGATAATGGATTTCATGACTTGATTGTTCTGCAAAGGCATTAAGGCATAGGATATAGACCGTTGAATCTTCCTCTAGACCATGTACGTGTATAATACTGACGCGTCCGGATGTGTTAAAACGCGTTCTAGAGGTGTTCAAAGAAAACTTGCCAGGACGTGTTCAATTGTAACCGATTTTGGAACCACCTACAGAACATATTTTAGTGGGGGGGGTGTTGTGTTCTGGGTGTAGTTCTTGATCTAATAGAATTTCGCGGTTCTCGGCTGTCGCGATCGTGGACGGGGGTTGTTATGTTCCGTACGGAACCTTATAAGACGTGACTGTCGTGGTAGTGTTAGTAAACTTTGTTACCTACCTAGGGACCCTGTTTAAATACCCCAGGCCCCTTTGGACACTTAAGTCCACCTTTAATTGACCTCCCCAAAGTTTAAGGTCCTAACTGCCACATCTGTCTCAGAGCCCCGTCCAGCTGCCACCGAGCATCCTTCTAGTAGCTAAAATTCTCCGGCATTAAACACAGGCGCCCGTTCCCCAACTACCCAAATATGGGCCTAATTTCCAAATACTAATGGGTCTCCGTTCCAGACAAATTGAATTTTTCTGAACTAACCAAGATTTCTCTTCCCAATTAACCATTGCCCACTTCCCCAAAACGATCCAATGTTTCTCCTTCAAAACCACCCCCAGGGTTCTCCTGTTCCCGAAACAAACCCCATTTCAGACTCACAGCACTCCAGCACTGGTTACTAATACTTCCAGTTGAGGCATAATTAGTTCTTGAGGTCCCTTTGGGAAATTGTTTGCCACAGAAGCTTAATTTGAGCCGATGTGAGTTTTAAAGCCTGCATATTTCTCCAAATCCATGCTAAGGCCCACCAAGACAAAATCAGTTCCCAAGTCCCTAAGTTCAAAAGTCGTGCAACACACATCCCTACCAAGAGTGCCCTCCGGGTCTCTCGCCCTCTCACTCTCATACGCTCCCTTTTTCCTCAAGCTGAATTTGAGCCAATTTTAGTTAAAGCTTCCAAGTTTCCTCCAATTTTTTTCGTAATCTCTAAGGTCCCTATTAAAAGACAAATTGGTTCCCAAGCTCTTAAGTGGGAAGTCGGCCACACAAATTCCGTACCCAAATAAGTTGATGAGTGCCTGCTCACCCCCTCACTCTTATCTCGCACTTCTTTCTGATGCTTTACGCCCACATTTTCATCTACACATGTTACATAGTCTTCCAAAATCACCTTAAAAAAAACTCTATTGACAACATGTCCGGTTGAGATATCAAATTGGACCTGATATTTTCTCAAGTTACAACATTTTTTGGATTATTAACTAAACTCTATCCACAGCATAAGCAAAATTATTAAATTTTAATATAGTTAGCAAGAAATAAACATGTCAAATTATGACAAATAGTATAGACCTATAGCAGGGAAGCCCCGTGGAGCAGAGCACGTAAGTGGCAAGGACAAGAACATGAATTTTATCAATGCATATCCATAACACATTATGGGGACCTTGATGATCACATATTTATTCTGCTATAGGCGTGGTTTAGATATGTGGGACCTATGATGTCATATTGACATTCAGGAACGCCCTCTGTTGTTCTGGCAGGCAAAAATATTACAGTCGTTAATGACAGATCACGTTAAATCTGGTCATAAATTACTTGCAGAAGAACCTGTATTGAGTCTAAATCGGTTACAATATGCAACTTGTAGCATTAGCAAGCATGCGTATAGGAATGTTGGTATTATATTGAATTGAAACGAAAGTTAGCGCAGAGAAAAAACGAAATTACCTGTTGCAAAGGATAGGGGCTTCTGCCTGCCCAGTTTCTCTTACACCAACAGGGGGCGCCAAAACCTAAACAAATGCTCACATCATCTATAGGAATAGTTGACAGGATGTATTATGGGATATTGATTTCATTACTGATGTATGCAAAGCATTAAGATCGCCACAAATTAGGTGGTTATCTTATGAGATTAGAGTATTTAATCTATTTCCCATAATCCCATAAACAACAATAGTGAGACCCAGACTGCATGTAAAAATTGTGATGCCATACACTATTTTACCAGCACTTAAGTGGCAAGGACAAAAACATGATTATAATGCATATCCCACAACACAAATGGGACCTTGATGATCAACATATGTTATTCTGCTCTATGCCTTGGTATACGGAATAATTTGACACGATTGTTGTATTATGGATACTGCTTTCATATTGACTGAGGGTCTGCAAAGCTATGAAGACGTCACAAATGAGGTGGTTGATCTTTATGAGATTAGACTATTCTATTTCACCAATCCCAGCACACAATAGATGCGACCTCAGACTGCATGTACAATTGTGACGCTACACTATTTTACCCGCATAGCCTGGATAATGTGACACAATGTATTATGGGGCGATGGATTTGTTTCATTGATTCGAAAACAAAAGACCAAGACAGGGAACCCATTTAAACTCTGTGCAGTATGCAATAGTCTCAAAGTGATGATCTACTTTGTTTCAGAACCTAATTCAAAATCATACACTAAGCTTTCAATTTTGTTGTTCATGAACGTGGGTACTGGCAGTATGGAGATGGAGATATCATGAGATGTCAGCAGCAGGTCGCCGTAAACACAAACAAATCAAAACAAACAAACACGAACAACACGAACAAACGCCGACAAACGCGAAACAAAAAACGCAAGCAAGCAAGCAAGCACGCACGCACACAAAAGTCCAGTTTTTGTGACTGAGATGTTCAAAAAGGACCATTTTAGGGGGTTAGTCTGCTTGTACCAAAAAGTCCACATTTTCAAAGTCCCACACCCTCCAAACAAGGAGTTTCAAAAAGTACGTAAACAAGTCAATAATCTTGATCGGTCTAAAAACTGAGAACCCTCTAAAACAAGTATGGTGAAGTGAAAGATCCTACCCTAACCCTAACACCATCAGACACCATGAAACAATCAATGAGCTGAGGCTAGAAAATGCAATAAGTCCACAAAAAGATGCGATGAACTCTTCGCACCAACACGCATATGGGCACGATATTACTGGCCGGGCCAGCGACTCCTTTGTGGCTTGCCATCCCTGGCATATGGGACATGGTGGGCCGGAAGGTCGCGACTCCCTCGTGGCTGCCATACCTGGTCATATGGATAATGGCGGGGCCGGAGACACCGGGTTCGAATCCCGCCACGGATGTCCAAGCTTCTTTAGCTTCGATCACTTACCCCTTCCCTCCCTTCTCGGAGATCTAGAAACCAAAAAGCGGTTAGGGTTGGTTAATAAGTATTGTAATATTTGACCCCTAAAGCAAGTAGAAATTTGTTCTTATAGTTTATACTGAATAGCTCAATTTTAGACAAAAATGAGCCAAATACGATACAAACTCGAAAAAATCGTGAACCCTAATGTAAGTCCGGTCAGTGTGGGGGGGGAAAAAAGTAAGGACACACAGTTTTTTCCAGATTTTGTTTTGCTACCCTTTTCACGTTACGTTTGTATCTGTGCACAATCTTGAAAAATATCCCCTTTACGTGTTTCTTTGGTGGCGGCCATGATGATATCCCTTAGTAATAAACTGACCCCCCGGCTATGGAATGAAAGAGTAATTAAAACTACGCATGTGTGACTGCGAATTGAAAAGATAAACTAGTATACGAACTTGTCTCTGTAGTGCGAATCGTGGTTGTTCGTGGTTATAGTTATAAATAACAACAATTCATTCCATGGATTGGTAAAATAGACTACATCAACCATTTTTCTCTGCACATTTCATAAAATTAATATTAGCCATGGCATTTATAGCAAGGGTATAAGGGGGTTGTGTATGGTTTACTTATAGTGCAAAAAAACATGCTTTGGACAGGACAGGTCTGAATAACGGACAAAATTTATGCATGCCAATTATTTTCTCTAATTACGTTATTTGCATATAACAAAAACAAAAGCTCAAGTAACAAAATAATATCAATACAATTTCCTTGTGAAATTGCCAATTCGTTTGGTACCCAGGTCGATATACTTCGGTCGATGTATGACCGCTTTGACCTTTGACCTCGCGTCAAGGTCACTTGAGGTCAACAGAAAAAATGGCAACATCGTTTTTCTGAATAGTCAGACCCAGGAAATACATTTATAGGTTGCCAACAAGTAACCTTAACTTCAATAAAACTCAATTCTGGTGAACAAAGCCCCCCCGTATAAGAAACTCAACTAAGAGCTTAAATCCAAAGGTTAGAGAATAGATCGGAGGATTTTCTTTTGCAGATCAGGAAACATTTATGCACGTTAACAGTGCCATAGGATACTGTGTATAACAAAATTCCGGCTCCGGAATTTACAACGAAGGTGTGATTTTCTATGAGAAGGATTGGATTTTGAGCTTAGTATTCACACAATGATTAGTATTGGACAAGGCATTAACAATTAACTCTATAAGGGTTGGCACTTCCGTGAGTGCAACGGAAGGGGTGGGGGAGGCTAATAAAACCATGTGTCCTACAGGATTTTTTCAATGAAATCCACCACAGGTTAGAGGCTCAAATTAGCACATCAACAATAAAGAAATAAAAACCTCAGAAAGAAAGATTGATGCTCCAGTAACAAAATTAGAGGCAAACATTTGATTTATTTTGCGTCAAAATGTTGCTTTAACCCTCGTTCTACGAAAGGTTTTCCCAGTCGTGCTAAACCTCCTTTTTGGTGCCAAATTATTTAATGGTAATTGTCAATTGACATGTTCCGCTCTCCTTGTATCCAAAAAACCAACATCCACCGGGGGTATAGGAAGAAGGTACAGGGTGATCCCAAAGTGATAGAGAGGGGGGGGGTGGTATAGGGATATGGTCCTCTCTTTCCATTGATACCCAAATATAAGTACCAACATGCCTAGCAGCATTACGTCACAATGACGTCATAAAGCTCGCAGAATGTCAGCAAAAATGCCATTTTCCCATAGCCACCACAGTGGGAAAATTCAAATTTTCGCCAAAAATGTTAGGAAAAAACAGTCTTCATTATTGCGCGGTTTTTGACTCTACTTGATGGGAAAATGACTAGTTGATATAATGACATCATTTTAGAGCGATAATAGGGTGTTTGAGTCGTTAAAAATGCGACGAAATATCAAATTTCCCACCCCTATATTCAGTATTTTCCGTACTGTCCTCAACCATTATTGGGACGTCCATGGATGACGTCATAATGGGATGTTGTTAGTACTTATTTGGTTACAAATGGAAAGAAGGAAACTCTTAGCTATCATTTGGTACCCAATTTAAGGAATTGGGTGTCAGTAACGAAAAATTCACAGGGGGGGGGGTGGTAACCACCCCCCCTTCGGGAGTTTTGTTACACAAAATGGCTCCTCAGGTAGACGAGGGTAGTAAGTTGGTGAATGAACTATATTTACCATATTTAGAACAAACTTAAAATTTGAACGATTCAGGTTTAACACATTTTGCGCCCAATTGGGCCGGTTTTTTCTATTTTCTTTGAGTTGGAAATGATAGGAAGGTTGAACATATGTTAAATAAAGTTTTATAATTGGGGATTCAGTTTTAACATTTGCGACCAAATGGGCGGTTTTCTATTTTCTTTATTTGAAAAATGATAGGAAGGTGTAACCTATGTTTAAATTAAAGCTTATAAATGGGGATTCAGTTTAACACAGTCATTTTGCGCCCAAGATGGCGTTTTTCCTATTTCTTTATTGACAAAATGAAAGAAGGTGTAACATATGTTAAAATTAAAGCTTATAACTTGGGATTCAGTTTTAAAACATTTGCGCCCCAATTTGGCCGTTTTTTCTATGTTCTTTATTTGAAATGACAGGAAGGTTGTAACCTTATTGTTAAAATTAAAGCTTAGAACTACGTGAGGGATGCAAGTTTTAAACAATTTTGCGCCCAATGGGCGTTGTTTATTTCTTTATTGAAATATGAAAGGAAGGTGTAACCTATGTTAAATTAAGCTTATAACTTTTTGGGGGATTCAGTTTTTTTACACACATTTTGCGCCCATTGGGCGTTTTTCTATTTTTCTTTATTTGAAATTGATAGGAAGGCGTAACCTATGGTAAATTAAAAGCTTATACTGGGATTCGTTTTACACATTTTGCGCCCCAATGGGCGTTTTTCTATTTGCTTTATTGAAAAAATGACAGGAAGGTTGTAACCTTGTTAAATTAAAGCTTATAACTTGGGGATCTCAGTTAACATTTTGCGCTCAGTTGGGCGTTTTTTTCTATTTATTTGAAATGACAGGAAGGTTGTAACCATGTAAATTAAAAGATTATAACTTGGGGATTCAGTTAACACATTTTTCACCCAATTGGCTTTTTTCTATTTCTTATTGAAATGACAGGAAGGTGTGTTAAACCTCTGTTAAATTAAAGCTTAAACTTGGGATTAGTTTTAACACATTTGAGCCCAATGGGCGTTTTCGTTTTCGAATTCTTTATTGTGAAATGACAGGGAAGGTGTAACCTATGTTAACTTAAAGCTTAGAACTATGTGAGTTCAAATGTCACCACACCAAAGTTAAAGGTGAACGGTGACGATCAAGTTGTAAACAAGGGATTGGTTCTAAGCCAATCTTATTTATTGCTCAGTATCATACATCTCCTTTAATTAAAGTTATGAGATTTTTTTTTAAAGGCACTGTCTGTGATTAAAAGTGCAACTTCAAACTAGAAAACCCATCTACTCCTGGACATTGCTTTTCTATGTGGTTCTTATGTCTTGTAAATTATGCCTGGCGACCGCGACACAGTTTTTTTTTAAATACTTGTTAAACAATTAATTATATTACCTTTGGGTAGTTGTCACTAGGTGTACTGTATGCATTATGAAAATTCAGAATCACAGTAACTCTAAATAGTGATTTTTCATTTTGTCATGGGCACTTTGTAAAAGTACAGCACAAGGATACATCCGTAAAAGACGGATTAAAAAAAAATCCGAAGCACAATTTCCGACATGTTTTTTGTTCCGTTAATTATTTTTACGGAATTATGTTAATTTACGTCAAGTTCTGTCAAATTCAGTCAATAAATAGAAATCGTATTTTGCACAAATTATAATTACGGAATTTTTGTATATTTTACAGAACTTTTCCGTAAGTTCAACTTTCTGTATATTTACGGGCAAAAAAACAAAAATAAACAACAACATTGTTTTTCCGACCTGAAAAAACTGTGTTTTCGATAAACAGGTTTATCGATTAAACGGTTGTTTTGTTTTTTGAAAAAAAATGTTTTTCAACCACGCGATAAAACAAGGTAACCTAGTAAATCAAGAAGATTATGTATGTGTGCGCTTTATTCTGTTAATGTGTTTATCGATCACAACAGAGTTTATCGAAAAAACATTGTTTTTCGAAAACATTTATCGAGTGAAAAACATAGTTATCGAAAAATAAACATTGTTTATCGAACTCGAAAAACATTGTTATCGGCGAATGATCGAAAAAAACATAGTGTTTCAAAAATGAGTGTATCGTTAAAACATGTTTATCGACTAACTGTGTTTTTCGGATTTCGAAAAATCATAGTTTCTCGATGAAACTTGTTTTTCGGATCGAAAACAGTGTTTTCGGGAAAACAGTGTTTTATCGATTACTATAAATTGAGCTTGCCATACGGCCTCCGCGGTGGTAATTCTGCAAATTCTTTCGAAATACAGTTTTGGACAAGTTTAGCCTTTCAGCCCCCGGTTTAATTTTGACGTTTTTAAAATCCATGGAGTTCCGCCCGATCCCGGTAACTAACCGAATGCATCTGGGTGAGATTTTAGAAGCGTGAGCCCGAGTAGTTAAGTACACCCATTTTTGTACGGATGTTGAGTGATCCCCCTGGCCTACACCTTGGGAAAAGTGGTGGCGCCTATATGGACATGCCCTACCTCAATTAGTACAGGTGTAGAAGTAGTAAACCATTGTCCGGCGTACTCATAATTCCGGGAACAATGAGTGAACTAGGGCAATCGATTCAGTGACTCTTTACGCAACTGTGTTTCACTCTTTATTTCGTTATCTTCTATGGAGCCCCGCGCACTATGGCTACCCACGGGGAATATATCTGACTTTCCACCGGTATCAAATTGCCGATCCGATTTTCAACAAGTTTGATCTCAATTTGTCGCGAAATATCTTCAAAACATCAAAATGGTTTGTCAGCTTAAAAAGTGAGCTTATTTTATTTTTTACGTCATTTTAAGTGTTCGTGGGAGCATTTATTGGGGGGTGTGCGCCCTGCTCTGGCGTCAGTACCCCGCGGGGTTTGTGACCCGTTATGAAAGCGGATTGGTTGTGCAGGGAAGAATGCTCTCACGATCACGCTGATTAACAAGGTTAGTACTTTCTTCCTAAATATTAGGGAGATTTTATTCTATATTGTTGGAATAAAGATGAATCATCGCGGCATCAGCGGCTGGAGAGACCGGGCAATTGGCAAAATATGATAGGCATGGTGGCCGACGACGTTCTCAGACTCGGCTGGGCCTGATGCTGCTCCGATTATCAGCTAGGTACGTTCCAGTCGCCAGCCAGGTCACGCGTTGCCACCACTGGCGATTAGCACGAACTCATTCTTGCTTGTCACAAGTGGTGGGCGATTTTGTTGGTCTTTATCATGTTTCACTTGGATTTATCATTTCATTTTTTACTATAGCCGCCTGTTCGAAGCAAGATGCTCTTATCTTTACCTCGTTAGGTGGCAAAAGGGTCTAGCGAGGCGTTTGTGTCTCATCCCATAGCATATATTATGTGCTGTGATACTCACAACCTAGCTTTACCGTGACCACAATATTCTTAGCTTTAAGTTGAGGGTTGTTGATGTTGGTCGAGATATCATGTGTCATTGAAAATCGACGATTTTACAAAGTGAAAGTTCGCCCCCCAGTCAGACTTAATTTATCGCGGCCGTCGGCCATTTATTTGCTACCACACGGGTGACGGGTTTTGTCCCAGAATGTAACAGCTGTAGTGCGATCATGCCTTATAAGGCACAGCGCCATGTAAAAGACACAATGATTAAAAGCTAAGGCCAGTGCTTTAAGCAGACGAATCGTGTACACTGGCGAGTGCCAAATTGTGTAAAAACGTTTTTTCTAGGGAGTGTGAACTGCCCGCACTATGATGAGATTGCGGATATTTGGCACTCGACGACCATCTTGGTTGCCTGCAAAGGGTCGTGATTTCGTAGCCCGTATCGTAATAAGCACCTTTCACAAAATGAGTTCAGGTTCAAGAATCATTAGTGGTAATATCCGACGATCTTTTGTAGATAACAAAACGAGGCTGACGGTTACAATTTCAATGTGGCGAACTTTGTGCAAAACGTCTCACAAAGCTTCACCAACATTGAAATTGTACAGTCAACCTCGTTTGTTTATCTACAAAAAGATGGTCGAATATTACCCACAATGCATCGGTGAATCTTGAAATGTGAAAAAGGGCTAGTTACCAGTAATAAAGTTCAATTTACTCGTGCAATCAAAATAAATAGATCATCACCAGAAAGCAGAAGTGTGGAGTAACTGTGTAAAAGAAGATTTTGTGGTCTTTATAAATTTTTCAAAAATCTGGAAAAATATGTTACTCAATTAGGCCTATGGTCTTTCAAATCGATCATTTCGATATATTCCAAGCGTTTAATGTGGTTCTTGAGCTTCAAGTGCAAAGTGTGCTCCAGTTGGATATCTCACAATAATCACAAGGCCTGTTTATCAAAAATATTATAATTGCATCCCTGATTGTCTTACAAAAAAATATAGTTAAGCAGTAGGACTATATGGTAAGAAAATAGTGCATTCCTTTATTAAAAGCATGAACTTTGGAATAAATGTTTAAAAATTAAATACTGATTATTTTAAGGATAAGGAACCACGTCACCGTCAAATTCCTCTTCAGTCAAACACCCGTCATTTGGGGTCATCTGAGGTATTTACCTTTACCCATCATTTTTATGCATGTTACTACCCTAAGTTGGTACCTAAGTTGATATATTGTTGTATATGATTAACTAATGACCATTGTAATAAATTTAAAAAGATACTCCGTACAAAAAAATCCCCCATTTTCACCATTTAGGGGGCCATATAAGTATAAATTTCTACTTACGTAAACAGTGTTGTATGGGTCAGTTTTTCCGTGTCCTTGTTACAAACATTTACGGAGTGATGCAACTATAAATCTTTTCTGTCTTTACTGGCCTTCATTCCTGGTAAGACCCAAATTCGTTTGTTTGCATTGCAAAGGAATTTCCTACAAGGATGACAACATTTTAAGACTTACAATCATTGAATCAAGTTTGAAAATAATCGTTTTGGGCCTAAGTAAAGAACGAAATTATTAAAGTCATAAAAATGTTTTCATCTGCTCAAGATAAGGAGATAACTGAGAGCTTCTATGAAGGCACTCAAATATACTAAAACACACCAAGAGCTCCGGGGGCCCAGCCCCTGGACCCCCGATCAGGGGCCCAAAAGTGGAACCCTGTACCCCACCCATTTATTAATTCGCGCTACTGCTATGGGGCACAGATTTAAATCGAACATTCTTAATACCAACTTTCCAATTTGCTGGTATTAATCTTCATTACTTGAGAAAACATGTCACAATATTCCTCAGCCCTTGACCAACATCACCTACTAGTTTAGTGATTCACAAATTATGTCAAAGACACTGAACAGTGGCCGCAGGGCTCTGACCGTGCTCAGTCACTAAAAAGAGATCGTTTTGGCCCCCCCTAAGTAATGTAAATACAAATAATTCATCTCCTTCAAAATAAGAGATAAATGAGAGCTCTCTGAAGGCACTCAAACATGCTAAAAAACCCAAGAGCTTCCAGGAGCTGCAGCCAATGTACCCCCGCCAGGGAACCAAAAGCGGGACCCTGTACCCCCACCCATATTGCTCGTGCTACGCCGCTCAGGCCACCACTTAACAGTCTGTCTGGGGCACTAACATACCACTACCGATAGCCCGGAAAAAAAATGCAGACCTTTTGTGACCAACTCGCTAACAGTGACGAGTGTTGAAGATCATTTTGACTAAAATGCAGATAGATAGGATAGGGCCCTCTAAACAATATACGGCCCACAATTCATGAGTCTAACATTTCTTGACAGTTAAAGAATCTAGTAAAAGAGGTCATCAAAGAAATTTTACTGTTGATATTGTCTTTTAAAAAGAGGTTTAAATTCTCTCCAAAAAAGCTCTGATTATTCAGGGAGCAATAAGAAATTTAGACACTGCAATGTGCATTAGAAATTATCTTCCAAGATAAAAAAATCATTCTCCTTCAATGCACGTAAGGAGAGCTAAGGGAAGTAATCACTCTCGCTGCTCAAAAGATGATGTCGGGGATATTGACCAATTTATGAACTGGTATAATTGAAATATTCGAGGGGGGGGGGGGACATGAACTTTTTTTCTCCCTAGTCAGGGGGGGACATGAAATTTGGGAGCAACTTGAGAAAGGGGGGGACTTGAAAAACCAGCGTTAAAAAAGACGGAACAAAATCATCCATCAACCCCCCCCCTGGCGTGAATAATGAACACTCCCTAAAGCGAATAAGAGATTTAAGATATGTTTTGTATTTTCTGTCGTGAATGACAGATGTGAGTAGGCATGTTATGGGGCCGATCAGGACAGCAGGCAAGTTCAAAAACTTATTTTTTGGGTTTTCTTTTCGTTGTTCAATAAACCTTTGAAATGTGTTCGGTTAGTAATTCTAAAACAAAGTGCAAATTTACAGAGATTTGTATCCCTCAGAAAAATCTCCTTGGTCCCTTGAAAATGAAGAAGACCATTTTTGATTAAGTTGAAATGTAGTCACAAATAGACTTTTTTTTTTATTTATCTATTTGGCAGACACAGCAATAACCAATACAAAGATCAGTATGAAAAAAAAATATATAGAAATAAAAATGAAACCTTATTTTTTTTAACATTTTTAAGAATGAGAAGCACAAAAAGCATTGTCACCAAAGGTGCAGCACTCCCTACTCAGAAGATCCCAAGGAAACATAGAAATTCATACATCAAAAAATTGACGCACATCAAAATATTGCATCAAAGTTCCAAAAATTAAACAAACTATGCAAAACAACAAATAATTAAGAACCCAAGGAGATATAGTAAAATGTAAAATATGACTAAAAATGTACATTGAATGTGATGTGGTGTATGTGGTAGTGGGGGGTGTGTGTGATGTGGACTAGGGTGTGGGTAGTGTGCATGTGTGTGTATGTAGGAGCTATCTTGTTATGTGTATGTGTCACAAGCCTGTGTGAAAAGTAAATTACAGGGCATGCAAGTGAGGTAAATGAGTGTTATGTGAGTGTCTTGATAAAAAAACCTAGATTTCTTAAAATGGTCCTTGAAGAGTTGTTAAATGAACTAATACTGCAAGTGGTGAGTGAGATTCTAATAAGACGAGGGAGAGTAACCGAGAACAGGGAAGCTGTCAAATAAGCTATTTTTGTAGGCATCGGTTTTTGGGGGACATCTTGTTTGAAAGTAAGATCATCTGTGTGTCTTATATTGAACTTCCATCTGGAAAAATGAAAAACATAGTTTTTTATTAGACCGAACATGCCAAAGATATCGATAAAAGTCCCTTCTAAACTTCAGCTTAGAAAGATTAAGATTACACAATCGTCATCATAAGAATGTTCCCCACTGCGTTGATCTAAAATCATCCGAGTAGCCCTATGCTGAATTTGCTCCAACTTGCTAATATTGCATTACGGTACACATTCCCACAGGTGCGCAGTAGTCCATAACTGGAATTAAAAGGATACTGTAGAGCTTCAGAAGAACAGTGGATTAGTTTTCACGCAAACTCACCCTAATAAAACACAGTAACTTATGGCACTGTTTTGACAACGGCATTTACATGACAATTCCACGGTCAAATCACTAGCAACGATCACGCCTAAAAGACGAAGAGTGTCAGTTGTTACGAGATTGGTATTATGTTACATAGTAAGAAGGAATAGGCTTTAACTTTGCGCCGTGTAGATTGCCCCCATTAACTGTACACTTTAGAGGGTTTAATTGAAGAGGCATTATGGTCTGACCACAATTTAATATCAAGTCGGATTGAAGCACGACAGAATCAGTACTACTTCTGACTTCCTGAAGATGAAAGTGTCGTCACCATATGGAGAGAGGACGAATGCCAATGCGATTGAGATCGTTAACTAAATGTTGAAACAAGAGTGGCCCAAGCACGATCCTTGAGGGACTCTGATAAAACATTGATCCATTCTGAGCTGGAATCGCGAAACAAACACGGGCTGCTGTCCGACAGAGTCAGAAAGAGTATCAATTGCATGACTGAACCACAGATACCATACGGTTTGTTAATGTAGTGATGAGGAAAATGGATGCGAAATGATATCCAATGCTCGACGTAGTTCCAACTGAATCGATCAATACGTGCAGTTGGATTGGAACGTCGATCAAGGGCTGCCAGCCATTCAGTTGTGGCATCACATAGAGCTGTGGCAAATGATTGTCCAGGTGTAAAACATGTATGATTTTCAAAAAGCAGGCCATTAGCATGAAAATAGATCTAAGTTCATCAGCAAACCAGGGATTCAAGCTTTCACAACAATAGATGTACCGGAATTGTCTTTAATTAGACAACAAAGAACGGTTGCCCTTTTTATATACTGGCAACTATATTGGCTAGTTTCAAACCAGTCGGTAGCTTACCAGAAGACAGCGACAAGTTGAAGATTGCGTGCGAGAATCGGAGCCTATATTAGTCGCACACAATTTAACATACGCCCGATATATTGGTCCGGTCCAACAGCTTGGCGGGAGACAACATCCTTATTCTCTTTAAGCACCAGAGCAGTAGCTCAACGGATTAATCAGACAAGCTTGGTGAACATCTAAACTCTGGGGAGGAATTTCCATATTGTCATCTGTATGAGTAAAAAAATAGCAAAAAGGTCAAAAAAATGACCAAAGGCCATGAAAGTTTATAATGACTGTTAGAGTATGCACATTGTGGTTCCTGGTCAATTTAATAACAAGAGGAGGCATATAGGCGACTAGTATTTATTTTATACTATTTTTTCAAAAACCGGCACCATTTGTGTTTTTATTATGAACAATACCAAATCAAAGCTAAGTTCATAAACTGCAATTCATTTTTAAACATGTTAGGAAATTAAAATTTGGAGGACCAGCTTTTAGTTTCTCTGCATGTTTATGTTATTGCGACTATTTTATCTCCCCGCAGCTCATTTTTGCTGTTACTTAAAGGTGCTTGTTCCGATTTATGTCATCCAATCGGGTTGTGTAGTTATATGAGATCCTGGTACTTGCATACACTCATTGCCAAAGTATCATGGAAAACAAACTTGTGGTTGGGGTTGGTATATAAGAGTGCATTGCACTTGTTATTGCAACGTCCTATTCTTTTTACTGTGCTTAACCTTAATGGTTAACCATTAAAATCGCCAGATATTTGCCTCTATCTTGAGAAAGAAATGGATTAAAAAGACTGAAATCTCAGGACGACAATTAGCAGATACGGCCTTTCATCGAAAGGATACATTCCAGGTACGTCAGGGTCCAAAAAACGACGGAATGAATTTATGTGATTTTGATGCTTATTTGTTTGGGATAATTTTAAGCACTTTAAAAATCACATATGTGTCAGTAAGGAAATTGTTCACCAATTCAATCTCGGTAGTCAATAAGCGAAAAACGGTTAACGTATGGTTGGTGGGTAAGCACCCTGGGTGCGGGTTCATAGTGTTACGAAACTTGGGGATTTCTCTGTATACCAAGCATGATGCACCTTTAAACAGGCCTTGTCAACATCTTACCAATGTTATTAGTCAAATTTTACTGGAAAACCTGGTAAAATAGACCAGAATATATAGTCTATATTGGCAAGGGCTCTGGTCACATTTACCGGTTTTGAATCCAATTTTGACTAGAAAACGATGTAAGATCCTATAATTACTCGACACCTAGTCAAAAGTGACGATGCAATTTTAGAGTGTGATATGGCACTCTGACTCTCCAGAAACCGTGTATTGGTCATTAGATAAAACGTTAGATGAAGAAAATATGAAGTGTGCCCCAATCGACTCGACATGCAATGTTTGAAAGGGCTAATAGGGAGCCATACAGGGTATGGAATGTGTAGAAAATTGTCTAAACCATTATAGACTCAATATTATTAGTCAGACACAGTTGAAAATGTTTCGAATTCAATTGTGTTCTTTAAGCGTTTACGAACTCATTGGTTTTGATTAAATGCTTTTTTATGAATGCACAAGAGATGACTATGTAAGAAAAACTTTTTTCATGCAGAATTTGGTTGAATCTTGTACTTGCAATGACTCCCAAGGTTCTCCAAATAATGATAGAAAAACAAAGGGCGTCACAGGCTTATTATATTCGACGAAACGAAACGAAAACTGGCCAGTGCGCCCGTTGGATTACATGCTTTATTCCGTGGTAGGTACATTTTACACTCTGACGGAGAAAGCGGTAATCCAGGGAGCATGAGCCTGTTTCGTTTCGTTTAATATAATAAGCCGGCTCACAAAAGAAATACATGAAGATTTAATTGACATCAATTTAAAAATATGGCAGAGACATGTGATAACAGGGGCAACGGTCACATAGAGGTCATTAGAGCTTCAAACGCTGTACACCCTAGAAATAGTCTTGGGTCAGTGATTATTTTGACTGAGTTAATCAGTCAATATACGCATCAGCAGGATGAAACTAGTGAGCGATTAGAAGAGAATTCACATAGCATTCCAAGGGGAATATGGATAGAAAACATGAAATTACATACCACTGATTATGACCCATAGCTCGATTGTATCTCACACCAGATGTGTTGTTGATATACTTAAATTGCCTTAATGTAATCTCTGAGGACCACACCTCCTTTAAGTAATGTCTTTGATTGGAAGATAATTCCAAATTGTATTCTTTGGGGACATTAGCTAAGCTAAACACCCTTTTATTTATAAAACAACCTTTATATTAATGAAACACCCTGGTAGATACAGTAAAACATATTAAGTTTAATTGTCGCTTCGCATGCGCATATTGTGGCTATTTAGGATCCTACGTGCATCTTTAATGTATTTTGACTCATTGACCTGTTGTGACTCTAGGTGACCGTGAACTGACCCTGTGCAGGTGGTTCCATATCCAATTGTTTTCCAAATTAATCTCTACCGCTTTCATACATATTTGGCTATTTAGACGGTATTCTGCATCTTTTAATGGATTTTGACATCATTTGACCTTTGTGAACTCTAGGTGACCTTGAACTTGATCTGTGCAGGTGGTTCCATTTCTAATTGTTTTCCAAATTTAATTCTCTACCTCTCTTCCCAAATTGATGATTTTATAACAAAATGCACAAGTACCACTTATCGGCTTAACACATTAGAGTGGTGTAAATTTCCTTTTGACAGGGGGGGGGGGATGGGGTTGATGAAAATTATGAATGAAATGGAGTTTGCTGAAAAGATCCATTACTAGCACCTTGGCGGGCGCAAAAACAAAATGCCATTTGAGCTTGATGTGGAAATGTAAATGATAATTAGAACAAAATGCGCGCGAAGCGCGCGGAATTTACCAATTTTTAAAATATTCTGGGAAAATATGAGGTTATTTTGAAATCAAAACCAATGAATGGCATCAACATGGGAGGGGGGTTGATCGTATTCAAAACAACATGAATGGGACATCAACATGGGGGGGGGATGATCGTATTGACCATCCCCCATCATCAAAATGGGGTAGATCCCCCATCCCGACGGGATTTACGCCTATGAAAAATAACATTTTAACTTGGACTGACATAGATTCTAAATAGTGTATAGTAAGCCTAAGTCACTAAACAAAAAAACCCCTTTAGCGATTCTCAGGATACGTAATAAAATTGCAGATTTTTTTGTTTTTTAAATCCGAGTTATAAACCTTTTTAAGCTCGCAAAATGTTCATCATTGTCTTGAGGATGATCAAATGTCTGTAGTGCATGTTGGGAATGGCCCAACACTCTGGTGCATATTATAATGCCAAAGTGTTAGTCAAGGTTTCTTCAACTAGCCTATTAGGCCGTAAAAAAATGTTTATTGGGTAAAATAGAAAAAAAATAGGGTAGCGTAGGTATGGTCGGATTTTTGTGTTTTTTTAGTGTTTCACATACCAGGAACACAAGGAAAGCCAAACGGCCAGGTTATAGGGCATGGCGTGTGGTGTGTAGTGGGCCTCGACCACAGTTAAACAACGTTTTTTTTTAATTTTATCAAAAGAAAACATTCCATGCCGCAATTTCAACTTAGGTGTAATGACAAAAATAAATGCCTACCAATGGTTGGGTTAAAGTGGGGAATGAGGTTGTCCTTTTGGTTCACACCTTCAACCAAACATGTCAAATATTAAAATATATATAACTTTAAAAAAGCCTGAGTATAACTTTCATATAGTATTACTCTAAAAATTGCAGTCCATTGGCCATGGCAAATTTTGACGCAGAAAGTTGATGACGAGATAAACAATAATATCGGTTACTACGAAACCTCGCGAGAGACTAAACACAATCAATTTGAGCCGCAGGTGTGAGGTTTGACCACCTCTCATGCTCCTGGAGATAGGTTGTGGCAACCGGTCCAGAGCGGAGCATTCATCTATTGAGTGCGCACCACAGTGATTCCGTAACTGTTATCAAGGATTAGCTTTGGAAACTGGCATACCAGTCTCCGTGGTCTTGTGGAGGTAGCTGATGATACAGTGGTTTGGGTTTCGAATCTCGTTACTGCTTCTTTTAAAATATATAAAAATTTTCATTATTTTTTCAGGTTAGAGGGAAAAATTCTAAGGTCAAAAGATAGGAAAAAAAATAGCTGCCCTTTGAGGTTAGTGAGGAGACCTGCCCCTGGAACATGGGTTGGTGAGTGCAAAAACTACGCGTGCATGTTGAGCCCCGGATGGCAGAGCCTTTTTTGGTGGCTGCTGATCGGCGCGATATTAAACATAATACAAGCTGGTAGGAACCAATATGGATCAGTCTACTAACAGTCAATACAGACATTTACGATAGTAAAATTATGATTCTCTTCTCCATTTGGACCCTGAAGTTAACTGAGTACGTATTTGTCGTTATTCATTTCGAGTAAGATGCCTTTAATACTTTCGCCGTTACGGGGGGCTCCTTACTCGAAAAGAATAGATGAGCACGATTAATTTACAGACGTACAAGTAATTCCGGGTTCCCCAGTACGCAGCGCTCCTTGAGTTCTCATTACTGCGCATTAAAGTTGATTGGCACTATATAATGTATAGCTATGTCATGTTTTTTTTTAGGGTCATAACATGTGTTGTTATTCTGTATAATTTCTTATATGTCGCCACTTTAAAGGTATGAACCCGGCTTAAAATTCTAAAATGTCAGGAATATTCAATTACTTTACATACCTTGCATAAAAATAATTATTGACTACATATCGAGGGTTTCCATCGAAAAAAGAGAATTCTAAACTGACCATGTGCTATTAAAATCGCCGTATTGTAGAGCCGTGTTATGTGATACGTTTCCCGTCATACACGCCATAGTTTGGGAAAATACCCATTATACAGCATTCACATGTGAAGGTGGTATGATGCTCTAGTAAAAGGATAACTTCTACGTGATGAAAGTTTTTTAATGTTCGTCCTCTCGCATCACGGTAGAAGCACTTCCGTGTACAATAACCTGTAGCAGGGCACGGAGTGTAAAATGAATAGGCTCCGAAGCAAAAAAAGGTTCGCAAATATTCGCCGGTTTTTCGGAGTGCTAATAAAAATTGTTTAATAGTAATCCTCGCTCGTAAAACAAGGACACACTTACTCAGAAGGTATTTTATTCATAATAGATGCATAAAATATAATGATTTAATTCTGAGATACAAAATTCCGGTGAAATCCTTCCACATATAATGGGTATAGTTCCACACCAATGACGACAGCGGCAATTACTAGCGCATATTACTCAACATTTGAAAGCAAATTGCAATGAATTGTTATTTCTAAGCCTTTTTTGCCAATCACTGTTTGAGATTTGCTATTATAAGGAGTTTAGCAACAACGTGGGTGAGTAATTTTATGAGTTGTATTGGGAATTCAGCGTAATTTGTGCACACGTTTTAAGTACATCTTCTGAAACTAAAAGTAGGAGCGCGTTCCATAACGAAAACGTCATTCGATTAAAGAATGCGTCTGATTTGCTCACGTATATTTAGGGTTGCATTGCGAAACTAATGATGTTACTGTGTCGTCCGTTCGCTTAACACCATATACACTAGCGCGAATTTCAAATAGTCGATGTTCAGACAAAATGTGTTTATTCAACCTTTTATGGTTCGTATGTTAATCCGTTTATACAGTGAAACTTACTATTATGGCCGGTGTGAAAGCAGATATCGTCCGGTGGGAGCTATGAGTCCGGGGCTCCATAGACAAGAACGGAATTAAAGCGTGAACCTAAAGTTGCGTAAGAGTCAACATAGTGGTGACTTCTATACCTGTGTTCACAAAAGCGGGTTAACTTTAATCCACGGTTAAACAGGGTTTAACCCATGATCATGGGTTAAATTCTTGTTATCCTAATGGGATATTTATCCCAGGGTTAAAATTGACTCTGGTTTAAAGTTAACCCGCTTTTGTGAATACCAGCCTATGTGTTTAATATTTATTTTTATAGCGTATATTGTATAAGTTATTCTTAGTGCAGGTTATCCTCTAAGGATTCGGAAAAGCGAATGGTAAAGTGCGTGTTCGGAAAAACGAACCCTCGGAATAACGAACCTTCGGAATATCGAGAGGATCCAAAAAATGCATGTTTTTTCTGTCAAAAAACTTGTGGAAAGAACTTGATTTTTAAAGAGGAAAACACTGACATCAGAATTAGTGTAGTCTAATCGTGCAATCTGCATTGAAAAATTGGGATAAATTTTCCAAAACTTTTAATATGACACACAGGTTTTCAATTTGATTAAAAATCTATTTTTTTTTTAAATTAAAAGGACACAATTTTTCAACGGTTTTCGATAGAAAAAGCTATTATTTTCTGTAAATAAGTGTTCGAAAACACAGAAAAATCAAGTTTTTTTTTTCAAGTATATTGTGGAATCCGCATCTACCATTTATATCAAAAAGGTAAAAAGCGCGATTTCTCAAAGCTCTAATAAAGCTCTAATCATGGTTATGGCATTTTTAAAATGCCCCAATCATGTTGAAACGTATGCCATTTTGTCCATCTAATCATAAGGATTCCAAAAATGTATACATTTCAACATAATTGGAGCATTTTAAAAATTGACCCCTGTGTAAACTTAAAGCGGCACTGGCACATTTCACAAAGTATGAATTTCTTCAATTTGCTCTCAAATGAAGAAAGGCCATTGGAAGAACAGAGATATATTTTACGCATAAAAATAACATACCCCAAAACAGATAGGGACATTGATATGAGGATAAAGACATCCAGGTAATTTGTAGGCCAACTTTTAAGTTTTCCATAACTTTAATCAACAAATGCGTATATTACATGAATATTTTGACTCGTACTCACTGATATTAAAACCACAAAGGTTATAGACCTATCAATCAGTGTGCATAGCGTGGGAAACATGCATGCGGCGTGCATGTTCTTGTGTTAAACGCCATTTTCGTCGTCTGCTGAATTTAACGTCGCCGGCGACGCTAAATTATAAAATCGTTCTGTTCCCCATAAGGCAGCTGATTTGGTCTTAATCATTTCGGGTGAGGGCTTTTGTATATAAAAGCCTTACAACCATGCAAAAATATCGATTTTGAAAAATCTTGAGGGCGCACTATTTTTCAAATGTGCCAGTGTCTCTTTAAATTGGCCCCTATTGAAAAAGTGATACAATTTGAAAGTACTACCTACCTACCATTGATGTTGAGGGTTCATACTAACTACCAAATGTGTTAAAAATTTTCTGTAGTGAGGGGTAAACGATGATGTTTGACCTGGGCCCTAGCTCCTCTTCTATATTATATAACCTAAGAAGATGGTTTTGGTGTCAAAATGAGTGTTTTCTGGGTCAAGGAGTTCAATTAAACTATTCTCAAAACTGTAGGATGAATATAAGGTGATGTATGTTTATTTGCATTTGTCCCTTTTTTCAAAATAGCCCAATATTTTAAATACAAGTAAAGTACCCAAGAGTGTTAACTTACTGCAATGTCAGGCTTAATGTTGCAAAGTGATAACATCTATTAACCCAGATGCTTGATAATTAATATCAACACAGAATTCTCAGCAACTCCTCCTTAGAACTTCCTAACTGCGCTTTATGACCCCTATGAACGAAAATCCCAAAACATGACTACCAATAGGTGTGCACGTGACCATGACCATTTAATTGTTCGAAATTCGTGGCCATTTTACTCTTGACATATCTGAAACAAACAAATAATAGTTTCTATTAAAGTAATACCGGCCTAAATGTCAAAATTCCCATGCAATTCCAGATATATGTTTTGGGTAAATACATAGAGTAGTAGTCAAGGTGTCACATTTTGAGTGTCATATTGATAGTTCATGAATAACATGACTCACGACTCATCTGACAGTTTTGAGAATATTGCTGTTGAAATCCTTGACCTAAAAACATCCACTTCGTCACCAAAATCGTCATCTTAGGTGCTGTATAGCATGAGATATGAAGGATTTTGCCTTTTATATGTTGACCATCTTGGAAAATAGTGACGTATGAAAACTTCCATTACTTTTTATATTCACCTGGCAGTTTTGTAAATAGTTTTATTGAACTCCTTGACCCTGAAAATCCTTAATTTGACACCACAGTCGTCTTCATAGGCTATATAATAAGAAATGTAAGATTTGTGTAAATATAATGCCAGCCATCTTGGAAAATAATGGCACATGCAACATTTTATAGTTTTGGGAATAGTTTTATTGAATTCCTTGACACAGGAAAACCATTTTTTACACCAAAATAATCTTCTTAGGTATTTTTGGCTTTGAGATGGCTTCCGTTTTGGAAAATGGCGTCGTATGCAAATTGCCACCACTTTTAATTTTTTCATCACCGTTTTCATGAACTCCACATCCTTACGGTCAATTTTAGCTATGATGACAAATGTTATTATTCCGGCCCCGGTACCACTCTCCTAAACTGTTTGGTGCTGCAGCACTATTACTTTTTCGAGTCAAATATAGAAAAAATAGATTGATTTTTTTTAAATTCGAAGTACAATTCATTGAAATCGTAGTGCAATCCGCATACTGTTTTCCATTGAAAGAGTTTTCAAACTCCTTTTTTTTAAACGTTAAGTTTTTGATTTTAAAAAAAAATGCGATTTTTCAACTTGCAGGAAGAACAGTTTATCAGAATTATGGCGCAATTGGCATTATCCTAGTCATCGTTCAACCTTGTTTAAAAATAAACAAAAAATAAACATTTTGTTTAAAAGTTAAACCATCAGTTTTTAAATTTTGTAAACAAGTTGTTTAATTTGATTTTGAAAACAGGTTGGCAATATGACCGAGGGTTTTAAACAGCAGTGGTAAATATTGAGAGTTGTTTGAAACTTATACAACCTTATTGTAAGACAACATGTTATATAACAACAAACTGAGCAATGTTCTTTTTAAACTTAAACAAGAGCAAATACCCTCCTTTTAATAGCAAATTAACAGGGGTTACTTGTCTGACGGGGAAAATTCCCGTTTTTGAGGCAGATTCTCCCTGTTGGGATGGTTTCGAGGCCAGTGGCGAAGCCAAGATTTTGTTGACGGGGTGGGGCACAGGTTTTTGATACCGACATCTGTAATATACCGACAGAAAAACAATTTTCCGGCGAGCGAAGCGATCCGGTTGACGCGGAATTTTTCAGCGTCGCCTCTCAGATATGAAGAGAAATGGAGGTCGAGGCCAAAACATAACCGACACAAACTTAGTTCATGTATTGACTGGTGGTTATAAAGCTCTGAATGTTATGCATGCTGTTTTTTATGCATGCATCAGATCCTCATAACAGCTTTTAGACGAAATGTACCGACGGAACATTACGGTCGGGGGAGGGGGGAAACGGGCCCGCCGGCCCCTGTGGATAAGCCTCTGTTTTAGGCAGGTTTTCCTGTTTGGAGGTAAAATGTTCCAGTGAGCAGGCATAAAGGGCTGATTTAGCATTAATTTCCAGCTTTTCTTCCCGGTCAAAGCTCTTTGGGGTGGCCATTCCCCCTCCCCCGCCTGTTACGCCACTGGTCCACCCCTCAAGTCCGGTTTGGCAGGCGATATTGTCCGCCGGTCTCACAGTCCGAGAACAATGGTGAACAATAGGGCAATCGATGAGTTGATTCTTCACGTAACATTAGTTTCACGCTTTATTCCGTTGTCGTCTATTAGTCAGGTAGAAGTTTAGGCACACAGCCTGAAGGATGGAAATGGAGTACAGACTTTTTCTATTGATAGATTTTAGTTCATTAGGACCTAAGCCAATAATTTTTGGAGGGTGTGCAAAATTAGGCTACCGTGTACACAGAGGAAATACCTTTAGAAATGGCATAAAGTGGCGCACCCCTCACAAGTAGAAAAATCTAGTGGTAATCAATGGAGTAATGTTTTCTGAGAAGAATTCCACTTGTTCTCACTTTTACAAGTTGTTCGTTTTCCAGGAAATGCGGTCTAACTAACCAACGCGTCAACGTCTGCTAACATAAAATCATCCAAATTCAGCAGCCTTGTAACAGCATACGCTGGTTCCCTGAGACTTTGGTCTCTCACCACCAGTGGCGTAGCTAGCATGTTTGGGGCCCGTGGACAAAACACCAACCGGGGCCCCTAGGTTACCACGGTCCATCGTTTTCCTTTTTTACCATAAGCCACCTGGCTATAGGCCAGATGAATGAGAAATCGTGCTACCCCGCAATACACAAACACTGAAACACAACTTTAGGTAACAATTGGAATCACTGTAATTTAACAATAAAATGTTTCTAAAATGTTTATGCCCAGAACAAAGAGTGTTGTAAAAAGAGACTTCATACCTCTTAATTAGCTTTGTAATATATTTTGCGTTTCTTCGTCGAGATTTACCTTAATAAATGTAACTTGTTATCAATCCTAATGCAAATATTAGATTCAAAATTAAAATTGTTCGAGCGGAACCTTGGACCAACAGATATCATTAACGCGTGGGTAATTTAAAGAAAAAATGTTACTCAATAATACATCTGAATGAAAATTAATGAACAAGAGCTTACATAATACCTGAGAGCCCCGCCATCCAGCATCTTAAACATTTTCAAATTCTATGAAATACGTGTTAGAGATGACTCTTGCGCTCTCTCACTCTTCCTCCAATCTCTTAGGGCCCTTTAATCTCCTGGGCCCAATTCCCCATTTCTACAGAAACTAGTGTTAGACTTCAAAGGGACATGGTCCGATCGGTAATAGTCCCGTTCCCAGATAATCCCAATTTTAGTATTTGAAGAAAGCTAATATTTTTTATCATTTACCCTTTGAAATTTTGGGGCTAAAGGATGTTTGGTTTGGATGTTATGAGCGAAAATGTGCCCCATTTTGGTCGACCAATATTAATTTTACAAAGAGGTCTTTGGGAATTACAAAATCGTGTTTTTAGCTTTCACATCAAAACGGATCAAAATATCGGCGTGAAACTTTACAGATGGAGGTTTGGAGTGAAGGTTATTCTATCAAGATTAAAACTTTTAAATCGGATCGTCCCCCTTTAATGAATATCTTTCAGGGCTGAATGTGCCATTGTGTCAAATACGGAAAGAAGTGGTCCAAAATTTAAGAGAAAACATAAGTCATCTTGGGCTCATAACACGTGTCACTGAAATCCACGCTAAATGAAAGTATGCTTTAGTCTTCAAGGGCCATAAAGTTCCAATTTTTTCCAAACTCTAGTGTTTTCTCTAGAACTTTCTGGCCCCAATTCCTCATTATTCTAGGAAAAAAACTAGTGCAGGTCGGAATGTGCCAGTGGGCTTCAAATAGGCCCAGAAGGGATCCAAAATTACAGGAATAAACACACAACCACCGCGGGACCCATGACGAGGGTTCACTAATCCAATGCAGACTTGGCAACGTTGATATTAAGATATGGCCTCTCGCTAATCGTATAGGGCAGGCTAGAAGGGCCCCCATGATTAATAAATGCAGCGTTATAGCATTAGGCCTTGTTTTGAAAAGCAAATTAAATTTATAATATTTGTTCTCCCTCGCTCGCCCTCTTGCAATCCTTTTTTCCGCTGTTAGCTGGTTTTTGTGATATTTATCGGTCTCTCTCTTTTTTCTCCAATCTCTTCGGGGCCCCTAAACTCTCGGGCCCGGGGACTTTGTCAACTCACTGTCCCTATGGTAGCCTACGCCCTGCTTCCAGTCACAAATGATCATAAAGCGAAGCCCGAGGGCGCAGAGCACCAGCGTAGTTAACACAGGGGAGGGCGGCCGAGAAATCCCATTTAAGACGACGCCATTGGTTAACACGTAAAAGCGACATCTTGACGAAAAATTGTGATTTAAATATCAAAATCCCTCGAGGGGAATAGTTTATTTGATGGGGATTTTAAAACGTCAATATTTTCTGCAGAGTGAGTGGTATAAATTAGAAGAGAGATATTTAGTTTTGTGTGTATCTTTGAGTAGGGATACTGGGTGGGGCGGAGGTGTTGAAGGGGGGGTGTGATTGTCCAGCTTTACATAATGCTCAGAATTTCAAAACAGCAACATGCACGCTATGTAATGTTAAAAAGAATACTAAAAATGGTAGGGAAACATTGTAGCTGCTGGGGAAGGGACCAGATGGGCATTTTAAACAATACCATAGTGCATCATTACAATGTGCCTATGTTCAGTGTTGGAATGAAGTGTAACTTCGGGCGAAAAGTATTGCAGGCTTAATGAGTGCAAGGGTTTGATGACTTTGACATTTATGAAATCTGACTTGGTGGGATCACATGACCTTAGTTAGGTGAAATGTTCCACAAACTGGTGCATTGTGGGATGGACCTCAATACACCTATGTGGGAGGGAGCTGATAACATTTAGTTCACGGACCACTCCATTTTCTTTAAATTAATGAAAATATTGCAGCTTCTCCACATGACGTAAGAGGGGATTAAAATTCAGGAGGGGTGATTTCTGATTACCTTTGGGTGGGGTGGGGGTCAGGTGGGGTGGGGAATGATGGGGGTGGGTGAGATGTAATTTAAGAAGAAAACACACATTTGGTCCTTCTCTATAGACACGTACAAGGTCATTTCATTGGGGGCTGGCAGGGAAGAAGAAAGGACAATGAGCAGATGGACAGGGGGACCACCCCCTTATTTTTTATCTGATATTTTGGGATCAGAACAAAGTTCTATTTTTGAATTACTGAAGTAAATTTAAGTCCAAGAAAAATCCATGGTATGTTATGAAAAAAAAGTCTCCAAATGTGTCGACACATAATTAAATGCAGTCTATGGGACAATTTTAATTTTAGTCACATGTGCTTACCCAAACAATTTAATAACTCAAAATTTGTAATAAAGATGTTTTGGGGGGGAGACATTTCTATGTGCGGGAGATCTTAAATATGACATGGAAAATCGGACCATGATAGGGTCGACCACTTATGGAGACGTTTCGTTAGGAAATATTTCCACCTTAAATCCCCTATTAATTTTACTGGGGTAATGACTGAGACAAATATGTTTGTGACTTTTCTTTTCATACTTCTGATACCACACCCAAATCTCAATTTTGATGGAAAAGATGTGAAAAGGTTGTCGATTGGGTCACCCACATTTAAAGAAGACAATGGAACATTTGAAAAATAGGCGCGCCTTCAAGATTTTTTCAAAATCGATATTTTTTGCATGGTTGTACGCTTTTATATACAAAAGCCCATCCAACCGAAATGATTAAGGACCAAAGTCAGCTTCCCTATAGGTAAACAGCAGCGATTTTATAATTTGTCGCCGGCGACCGTTAAATTCAGCAGACGACGAAAATGGCGTTAACATAAGAACACGCACTCCGTATGCGCATGTTTCTCACGCCCTATGCACACTGTTTGACCTGGTTTTAACCTTTGTGGTTGTAATATCACTGAGTACCGAGTCAAACAATTCATGTAATATACACATTAGTTGATTAAAGTTATGGAAAACTTAAAAGTCGGCTTACAAATTACCTGGAGTCTTATCTATATAGTGTCCCATCTGTTTTGGGGGGTTATGTTATTTTTATGTGTAAAAATATATCTCTGTTCTTCCAAGGGGCCTAGACTATCATTGAGAGCAAACTTTAAGAAATCATATTTTGTGAAAAATGTGCCAGTGCCGCTTTAATAAAGAAAAAAAGTCGTAATTCATTGGGCAAAAATAGTAACAAGTCGACGATGTGACCCCCTATGGTAACTGTACCTCCACATCAATATTCACAAAGTCAAGTTGTCGCCCAAGTGATAATGATACGCTGCGGGGGGCTAAAGTAAATAAAACAAATGGTCATTACTTTTTATAGTGAAAAATTCAATTAGAGGCACAATCTGACTTTATCCTGAAATACGGAAGTACTTCATGACCAGGGACCAACCAAGTCATGCATGCGTTAACATGGCTACCCGTGACTAAAGTACAGTCTGACAGTGATTGACGATGCTACTTGCGAGGTGAACATGGCAATAATGCCATAACCCAAATGCCATGGCCGTGACAATATAATAAATGATATAGCCACGACACAAAGCAGTAGGCAATTGCATTTTACAAACAAATAGGCGAATCATGTATTCGATGACCAGGTGCAGGCTAAGGCACGAGCTCGTACAACTAAACGATGGGCGATGATGCCTTATGCAATGACAGTGCCTTATACGGCCAATGAATTCCGCTCAACTCACAAAATCCAGCCATTCTTTCGTGTCGTTTGTTTCCAGCATGTCCACCTATATGTAGATGGCTTTATTTTACCATCAAATCAGGATAGTAGTAAGTACATTAAGCACTTTCCCCGACCTTTTTCGGGGTACAGAAGACGCCATGATTTTTATCTGTTTACACAGGGCTTAATTACAGCAGATGATCAGCCGAAATCACGGAGTGTATGCACTTTTAGCCGCGGTTTTAGAGTTCAACGTTCGTACACACGTTACAATTATATTGAAATCGCGGGAGTAAGCAAATCTTGATACCGGGTTTTATATGTGATAGATTACACAAGAAATTGGGCAATTATAATTCATTTTTGTGGAGGAAAAAGGCACATACAAGAGGTGAGAGACAACAGTTTAGAAACATGATTTTTATAATTTTTCAGAATTTGTATCTCGCAAAAAAATATGTTTACTTCCCAGGTGTGCGTCACCTTTTAAACGATACGGGATCTGCCCGGTGGCCTAAAGTTGTTTACCGTGCCATTTAAAAACAAATATTGCTGCCACCATGTCCAAATCATAATAATCCCTTAAGTATTAAGATAGAGACAAATATTTCTCGGTTTCTCTGGTACCCGGTGTTTTAAGCCGAGAACAGTGTTGGTAATGCAATTTTATCATTCCATTGCCACACTAACCCAATATGGCTGCTCAAAAGTTCAATATGCTTCTCGGCATCATATAAATGATTCTGTACACCTCCATTAGACCTAATTCACCGCTATTGAAGACATACTGAAACACTATATGTTCGCAGGTGTCAAAACTTTGTTACAATTGATTCGCACCTGCCAAGATTACTTTAACACCTCTAGCATTGTATAGCATGCATTTCCAACGCATCCGGAAACGTCAAGGTGTTCTGCACATTTGCAGTTTAGAGGCATACTTCCAGTGTCTATATGCATGGACTTTATTATGCTTTACACTTATGAGATACATGTGTGTGATCATAGAACACCAATATTTGGGCATCATTTCTCTGTAAGGGACATTTTCAAAATTCAAGATTGGCGCCAATACAGCCGCCTTTACAAATGGTAAAACCTACGATTACACTGTGTATTAAATGTAGTTAAATAAACTAATTATTATTATAAAGGTGTAAAATAAGGTATGGGATAAGTTATTTGACATGAAATTCTATCTGGATTTCTGTTTCTTTAACAGCAAAAAATGTTAAGTGGGGGCCAAGGTGATTGCCTTGTTACCTTCTTTAAAACTAATAAAAGACGATAGATCTGTATTTATTTAGGTTTATGTAAAACACCCATGCCAATCTGGAAAGGCCACAAAATTTTGAAATGCCCAAGGATCTATTAATAAACCAACCATGGGTAAAGACATTAGTAGACA